>JANVCQ010000005.1:4231291-4242325 GCA_025531925.1 Erythroxylum plowmanianum
GAAAGTGATATTAAAAAAAAGATTTTAATGTTAAATTTTGGCCTATCAAGAGATTCTTTAGTGTTATTTAGAAAATTAAAAATCGTTACAGGATATCTTTCTTAAACAAAAATTTATTTTTTGATTTACTTCATCTATTCCATGATCGAAACGGGGCTATGATTTTGCTCACTATACCTACTGTTGTATCATTATAAACTGTATTGTTGTTCTTGCTCCCGTCAGGATAAATCTAACCCTTCTCCTGTTTCCGTCAACGTATATAAGATATTTTAAGAAGTGAGCATTTTTCTTATTCGCGGAATCCGGAGAAAGAATAAAAAAAGTGATTTCACTATATTTTTAACTAGGAACAGAACTTATCACAAGAATATATTTTATAATATATTAAGAGAATATAGAATATATAAACAGAATAGAATTACAATATATAATAAAATATTTTATTTTATTTTATTTTATATAATCTAATTTATTTATTAAATAACTTATTTATTAATTTTATTGATTTTATTGTAATTAAATACAATATAAAATAAATTAATTACAATTAAATTACAAAATATAGTCTAAAAATTTACTTTAAAATATGAACTTTCATCAAATAAGTCCTCATTTATAAGCCCTTTATTCCTTTAATTTGATAAAAGTATGACCATTTATGATTTACAAATTCATGATCTATTTTAATAGAAAATGAGGTTTAAAATATTAAATAAAAATTCAAGATGAAGATGAATTGATAAGATATAATGATTATTTGATTTGATAAGAAATCCCAAAATTGTGAATTAAAAAAACATTTTTTTTAATTGTATCTACTTTAAATTAATGTCAAGCATCAGGATCTTGTGTTCTTTGACCTGAATGATGTGTTTTCTAACAAAAAGCTTAAAGAAACTTGAAATGGAAGACTAAGAACAACATTCCCCTCCTCAATGCTCTTCTTTCATCAAGAGCATAAATATTGTAGACATTTGCAGAGTTCAACCCTAGCTTGTAAGAAGTAGGTACGAGGTACAAGAAACCCAGATGCAACAAAAATTTTTGTAACAGATACATTGATCATAGCACTGAAAGAGGAACTTGGCAATCCCTTCCCTTGTCCTTCCAACTATGAAGGAAACACTTGAGATTGAACAGTCAATGTCTCAGATGATTGAATTAAGACAACAACTAAACAACAAAATGGAAAAAAGCAGAAGAAAAAGAAAGGGTTAAAAATAGTACTAGTAAATCAGAAATCCTGTTTTTGCTCAGCAAGCACCCAAAAAAAATTATGGTCACAGGAGATCTGCAACGTTTGATGGCAGTTCCTCGATCGTCACATTGTAAAACTTCTGGATATCGAACAGCATTCGTTCATCATCCTTTGTCACAAAGTTGATGGCCACACCTTTTCTTCCAAACCGTCCGCTTCGTCCAATTCGATGAAGATAGTTTTCAGGTTGAGTCGGCAGATCATAGTTTATGACAAGGGAAACTTGCTGCACATCAATACCGCGAGCCAAAAGATCTGTGGTGATAAGGACACGAGAAGAACCAGAGCGAAACTCGCGCATAATGATGTCACGAGTGTTCTGGTCCATATCTCCATGAGTAGCGGAGACTGTGTGATCACGGCTTCGCATCTTATCAGTAAGCCAGTCGACCTTGCGTCTCGTGTTGACAAAAATGACACTCTGGGTGATAGCTAGGGTCTCATAGAGATCACAGAGTGTTTCAAGCTTCCAATCTTCCTTTTCAACATTGACATAAAATTGCTTGATACCTTCAAGTGTAAGTTCATCACGCTTAACCAAGATCCTAACTGGCTTGTTCATGAATTTCCGCGTGATTTCAAGAGCTTCAGGAGGCATCGTAGCAGAGAATACACCGGTTTGAACTTTTGGTGGCAGCAACTGGAAAATATCATATATCTGAGAGCAAAAACACTGCAATTAGAGAACAACTGCAAATGGAAACTTAACAGATCATATTGAGATGGAGCTCAAACCTGATCTTTAAAACCACGTGAAAGCATCTCATCAGCCTCATCCAGTACAAACATCTTAATATGATCTGGACGAAGTGATTGCCTTCTTAACATGTCAAATACACGACCAGGAGTGCCAACAACAACATGGACACCAGCTTGAAGGATACGCTGGTCCTCACGGACACTTGTTCCACCGACACAAGCATGAACCTTCACACCAAGGTAATCACCAAGGGCTCGCATAACCTTCTCAATCTGCTGTGCGAGCTCCCTAGTAGGAGCCAAAACCAGTGCCTGACATTGGACTAAACTGTAATCAAGTTGTTGAAGAATGCCAGAACAAAAAGTTGCTGTTTTCCCAGTTCCCGATTGTGCCTGCTGAATTACATCAAGGCCCTTGCAAAAAGGAACAATTCCCCTCTGCTGGATTGCAGAAGGCTTCTCAAAACCTTCAAAGGAAAAAAGAGAGAATGTCAGTGAACAGTTGCATATATCCCAGGAAGACAAAAACATCAGCAGTGCGGGTGAATAAAAAAATATGAAAATTCCCATGACCGAGTAAATTAAATGTGAGGAATCATGTAAAGAAACAATTTAAATCACGATATACCTACCATAAGCATAAATGCCTCTTAGAAGGTTCTCTTGCAATCCCATAGCATCAAAGCTGTCATAAACTTCATCATATGAGGTGAAGAAATCCTGTCCTTCAGTGGAAAGGCTGCAAAGTAATTAACAGAAGGTCAATATCAAATTGTAAAAATTTTCCATGCTGTAGCCATTGAGAATTATGGACAGTCAAATGTTACAAACAAGACATACACTTCGCTCATTTTTGCATCAAATTGTCGAGCATCAAACTGAGATCCTTCAGGTGCTAACCCTGCCATAGCTGCACATATCAAGTCAACATGTTATATATAAACAAGTTCCGTTCATGGCCTGGAAAGAGCAAATACAAGCTATAAAATTAAGCAGGTAGAACACACCGGTTCCATAATCAATGTAAAGCAGAAACATAAAAGAAATAAAATCCAAAATTCCAGGACATATTTAAGATGTAGAGTGTAGCAAGAAAGCCCTCCACCAATGCGAAGAGAATTATTAAAATTATTACAGAAGAGCCAAACTTGTCAGCCAAACCAAACAAAGAGGACAAGCATTAAACTTCTGTTTCAATGTCCGGAGAAGAAACACAATGGGCGTGCAAATATCTGACACATTAGATAACACCAGATGCTGCTTTGCCCGCTACTCCAAAATATCAAGTTAGGACTTAAGCACTTAATGAACTAACAAAAGGGTCTTAAGTGCTTATATTACCAAAACACACACATTAACAGTATCACATGATGAATTTTATCACTTCTGTCCAAATGGTGAACAAAAAACTTCATAAACAATTGACAGTTGTGGCTGCTGAACCGTTACAAAGCACTAAATCCAAACATGCACAGAATATTGGACAACATATCAACAAGTACAGAGGTGCAGCATTGCATCTGGATTTGATACCAAATTATAAGCAAATACGTGCAAGTCTAGCATAATGTTCGGTCACGGGAATGCAAAAATATATGGCAAGAGACTTCTACCAACAGAAGACCAGAATCAGTACTAATCACACATGACCAAAGAGCTAAACAGAACACACGTAATAAATGCAATATTCTCAAAACCTGAAAGTAACATGGAGACCATAATACTAATTACCGAACTCAACCCAAAATCACTAAATCGTCAAGAGTTTCCTGGAAGTCCTACCCACTCAATCTAATACTAAAACAGGCCCAAGAAAGTCACAAAACAAATAACAAAGATCAAAGCTTTCAGACCAAAAAAAAAAAAAAATCATAACTTTACCAATAAATCAAACGCACAGACCAAACCCAGATCCTAAACAATAACATTCTCATCCACAGTACAGAAAAAGATCGATCTTTCACACACATCAAACCCAAAACCACAAACATAGATATAGCCCATGACCCTAAACATCAAAATCAATCCAAAAACAGATCTTTTAAACGAACCAAATGCAAGGAACCTAGACAAACAAAGAGCAACAAAGAAAAGGGTGAGAGACCTGCAAATTGGTGATTGAGTGGAGGGAGAATTGGAGAGTTTCTGAAAGCAAAAGAAACAAACTTCAGGTTTCTAATCCCAAACTCCTCGGATCTGCGCCGAGGAGACTGTTTACTTGTACTTGTGCTGTGTTGTCTGTGAGTATGGATGTTTTGTTAGGTTTTAACAACAGAACCCTCCTAAGGTGATGCTGTTTCTTTGCCTGTGTTACCACTTCTGCCCTTTGTTGTTATTGTTTGGTCATGAAAAAGAGAAATCCTTGTTGATGTAGGCATATGGGAAATTTGACATTGTTGAAGAGTTTGGATTTTGGAATCCAATTTGGATTTGTTTAGGGACTTAGAAATTGAAAGGGACTTATGATACAAAGATGTCTCAGTTGCTATTTTTTTTTTTAGATATAAGATTATCCATAAAAATGGATGATTTATAATATTGCAAAAAGAAACAAAAGGTGTGAACTTTTCAAAAAAAAATTTATACCAACGGTAATCATCAACACCTAATTGAAGTTTAGCATAAATGCTCACTTGAAGTAAAGAAAGATGTCTTTTTATGAAAGAAGAAAAGGAAAAAAAAAAAAAACTTTGGATAAAAAGGTTAGTTCTTTTTTTTCAGTGGACAAAATAATTTAAAAATTAAAATTAAAATTAAAAACTCAATTTATGGGGAATCTAGCATTTGTGTGTTTGATGAGTCTCCATTAAAAAAGGCAAAAGAGTTAGAAAGTCAAGGCATTGAAGTATAATATAGGGTACAATTCCACTTTTAAGATTTAATGAGTATTATAAGGAAATTATAATATAGTAAATTATAAAAAAATATGTAATTATGTGCTTTAAATAATAAGTTTAATTCAAATAGTTTTTAAAAGTATTTAATATAATACATCTTGCACATTTTATTATTCAAAAATATTTTTAAATTACAAATTTTAAATAAAAATGAATAAATTTTAAAATATAAACTAATGATTTAACAAAAATTTTAAAAACTTAATGTAATTTTAAAAATAATTATAAACTTCAAAAGTAAAAATCATGTTTTATATTATAAATGTTTTAATTTAAATTATCACACACACTTTAAAATTCCGCAATAAAATAGAATATTAATAACATATGATTCATTTATAATCTTATGATTTTTTTTTTAAAACTGAAACTAAAAATTCAACTTAAACAAGCAAAACAAGCATTTCTTACATGACCGGAAAGCCCCTGTACACAGTCTCGAATTACAACGACTGTTTCCACACTTTTTTCCACGAATCCAAAGAGGGGCCATTTTGCTACCTGTTCTTCGTTAAAGTTGCAGCAACCAGCAAGTGGACCACCTCTCTCTCTAGGTTTCTCATATATCCTCGAAAGAGACATTCGTTCAAGGCTACGTCTTTGCTTACGTTTTAGCGTTTTTAAGGTACTTTATTGGTACGAATTTCAAAGATCGATTCTTGTTCTTGTTTGCGTTATGTTCCATTCAATGTTTTGTGTTTTTCTTTTATGTATTGGGTTTCGACATATGGGTTAGCTTAGATTTCGGATCTTGGGTGGTGATTATATTGGTTTTGGAGCTATAAAGGTGTCAGAGCTTTGGTGGTGTTTACACTTGGGGTTTTTGGCAAATACGGGTTTGTCTATAGTCTTTGATGTTTGATATTCTGGTAGCTTGCAAGGGACAAGAACAAGATAAAGAAAGGGGTGAACGCACTTTACTTGTTTTTTTTTTTGTGAGGAGATTTAATCTGTTCAAACGCTGCCTAGACCACGCAAAATCCTGTAATGGGTCCATTGGAGTAAGATTATTGGAATGTAACATTGTCTTCCGTGTGTACTTGTGTGGCTGTTTACGTTGCTTATTTAGTTTGCAGATTATTATTTTTGTTGCTAGTTTTCGTTACTTGGGATTTTGCAGTGTTAACTTATAATTGTTAATTTGTTTAATTGGTTTATCTTACAATTTCTCTTGTTTTAAACATCAGTTGAAGCATTTATCTGTTTATTCTGCAAACATTTTGCCCCTATAAATTTGCAGCTGGATTTTTTGGACCTATATTTCTGTTATTGTTGGCTTGATATGATAAAGCAATTGTGTTTTACTATTCTGATTGTATTGATTCTTGTGTTGAACACAACTTTGTAATGGAGAGGAAGTTTTTGCTGCCCATTTGTTGTGAAATGAATTGCTTTCTGTGAATTGTGTTTTGTTACAGAGTCCTTTTAGATATTGCCCTGAAAATGGTTGATAGTAATGCAAGTTCTGGAGCACCTGAAGAAACTGCTAACCCCAGTCCTGATGGAAATGCACCTTCTGATAGTGACCTTGCACTTGATAACTTGGCTCGAAAGGTTCAAGAGTCTCTTGCTCTAGGAAAGAGGCACAAGTTCTGGGAGAGCCAGCCAGTTGGACAGTTCAAGGATATTGGGGATACAAGTTTGCCTGAAGGTCCTATTGAAGCCCCGACACCCTTGTCTGAAGTCAAACAAGAGCCTTACAATCTCCCAAACCCTTATGAATGGATCACTTGTGATATGGACTCTGAAGAGATGTGTATTGAAGTATACACGCTTTTGACGAATAACTATGTTGAGGATGATGAGAACATGTTCAGATTTAACTACTCAAAGGAGTTTCTTCAATGGGCCCTTCGTCCTCCAGGCTATTTCAAGAGTTGGCACATTGGTGTTCGTGTAAAAAATTCAAAGAAGTTAGTTGCTTTCATAACTGGCATACCTGCAAGAATCAGAGTCCGCAATGAAATTGTTAACATGGCAGAGATTAATTTCTTGTGTGTCCATAAGAAGCTTAGATCAAAAAGACTTGCACCTGTCATGATTAAAGAGGTGACAAGGAGAGTCCACTTGGAGAATATCTGGCAAGCAGCTTATACTGCAGGCATTGTTCTTCCAACACCAATATCTACTTGTCAGTATTGGCATAGATCTTTGAATCCAAAGAAGCTGATTGATGTTGGTTTTTCTAGACTTGGTGCAAGGATGACAATGAGCCGAACAATTAAGCTTTACAAGTTACCAGACACAACTGCTACCCCAGGTTTCAGAAAGATGGAGCTCCATGATGTTCCTGCAGTCACGAGGACTATTAGGAAATATTTGACCCAGTTCATTGTCGCACCAGACTTTGATGATAACGATGTCGAGCACTGGCTTTTGCCTAAGGAGAATGTTGTGGATAGTTATGTCGTCGAATGCCCTGAAACACATGAGATCACTGATTTCTGCAGCTTCTACACTCTTCCTTCTTCCATACTTGGCAACCAGAGCTACTCTACTTTGAAGGCAGCTTACTCTTATTACAATGTTTCTACAAAGACTCCTTTGCTTCAGTTGATGAATGATGCTCTAATTGTTGCAAAACGCAAAGACTATGATGTTTTCAATGCACTGGATGTCATGCACAATGGTTCTTTCTTGAAGGAGCTTAAATTTGGGCCAGGTGATGGGAAACTTCACTACTATCTTTACAACTATCGGATTAAACAAACTTTGAAGGCATCAGAGCTTGGACTAGTGCTCTTGTAGGCTAGGATCCAAAAAAAATTATGGAAGTTTCTTTCCACTGGCAAAAGTTTTGCAGATTAATTTGATAACAATGAATGGATGGATTATTACCATTTAGACTGGAATGGTTGGAAGCACTTTTTTGGCAGCTGATTCTTTCTTGTATTTTAAGGTTTTTATTTGTCTCTATTGTCTTCTGTTTCTTCTGACAGAAGAAATTGCATGATTAAGGGGATGAGAGGTAGCTTTCTATGAGTTACATGGAGAGTCTTTCTTTGTTTTACTCTGTTTAGATGATCATTTCATATATCATCATACTAATACATTCCAACTGGCACGTAGACATACATTCCAAAAGTTCTGTATAGTTTCTTGCGCTAAAAAATTGCATACATTAGCCAATATACATAAAACAAAACTAGTTTCTCTGTTACGTACAACAATGGCAGACTTCTGATGACAATTTTACTTATCATTCAGTTCAAATGGACTTGACAAACTTTAAGAATCCAGCTTCAACCTCTGTACTTCGGTTGTAATTCTATAAAGAAACAAAACGCAAGGTGATCGGGAAGTCAGGAACCGACCACACAATTGCAACCTGCAAAATGGCAAGCGTAGACCGTTCTCTTATGTTGGTTGGTCTACATACAGAATTGGATGATTATAACATTGCCTTTCCTAAACTCTACATCCATCAACTCAAGCCAAAAGCACGATTTCACCTCGTGAACCTGCCAAATTTATAACAGCACACCATCTTTAGATTTCAATATCACACAGAACAAAAGCAGATTTAATCATTGGAGAATAGTTTGGTCATTACATTGTTTGTAAATCTCCTTCACTAACTGGAGCATTGAATCCGTGTCTTCTACCATTTTGCAGACTCTTTCTGCCTCCTTAACTGCTTCAGCAGCCAAACAGGATCTGTTTTCTGCTTCAGCAACTTTGTAAGCTGCTGCTATTGCTGCCTCCTCCACAATCTCACCAAAGGTCAAACCAGAACTCGGTGGCTGCCGAGGTCTGATATCTTTCTGTTTTGGTGTCGGTGTTCTTGCTCCAAGAATGTTATCTTTCTTAATTCTGTAGTAATTTTGGACCTGCAATTGTTGATATCAACACATAACAAGATTCTACAAGTGCAGCATCATGTGCTCCCAGCAATTTTTGTGCTCACGTTTAGTGAACCTAAGAAAATCTAGGCCAGCAATCAAAAACTAGAAAAGGGAATAGCAAAATACATAAAATGCAAGAAGAACAATATCTTCACCTTTTCCAGCTTGCCTTGAGCGACAAGCCCTCTCAATCTTGAGCTTAATAACTTTCTAAAATTTTGGGGCACTTCATGCCTTTGCTGCAGCATGTATATCAAAAATGTTAGAAAGGAAAAGTGGCCACATAAAACATAACAATAAGCTCAAAGAAATAACAAGGATTGATCTCATAATCCCACAAACATCAGCCTCTCTGCAGAAAAGCTCAGGTTCATTACTTTTCTTGAGAGCTAATATGTTTTATAATGTTCAAGCCTCAAGGTTTAAAATTACAAGATGGGTATGATATCATTCCAGCACATAAATTTCCATCAGAGAAAAATTTATGCAGCAAATTTTGGAACACAAAATAGACAATGACAAAAAATATGAAGGGAAATTCATCTTGCCTCAATAAAGTTAACAATAGCACCAATGTCACATCCATTTGTAAGTTTTATAGTTGAAAGTGCTTCAAAGATCATTGCATTGTACCTGATAAGTAAAGATTTAAAGAAATATTAACAAGAATCGGACAAGTAATGAGTAATTGCAAGGAAAATTCTTACATTGGTAAGGAGCTATTTTAGCTACCATTGATTGAAGCTGGTAGAGAAGCAATTATAAGCATTGAAATAACGACACGGTAACAAAAACCATTTGCAAGCTCAATACTAATCAATCTTCTTTCGAAATTGAACGTCGTTGCTTTTAACTCCACAATCACCATTTGAAACTAAACACAAATGAAAGAGTTACATGAAACCTTCATTGATCTAAGTACAATGACTTATTCATTGTAGACAAGCGAATGCAGTCCCACTCCCAATGACCACTTAACTTGCTATTTTTCCCTCCCATCATAGCACACCTCAATTTGTCTAAGAATTTTAAGGTGAAACAACAGATTTAGATTCTTGTCAGAACAAACGAGTAACAGCGTCAGAACATATTAGTCAAACCTCAGTGCATTCTTTCTATCCCATTCATTACTTGAAGGATCATCAGTAAGAACATCAGCCGATTCATCCAGAGAAGCCAAGTTTTGAGCATCAAAAGAAGGTGGAGCCACAGATTTTGGTTTAGGTGCCCTTGATTTTTCTGTGGGACCTTTTGAAACATGGCTAACAGTCAAATTCCTCCATTTATCCTGCACGTATATAGCAAGGATGAGACAACTTACACCATCTGGGCAGCGTCAAAAACTAATGTACTTGAAGATAAAATGACTTGGATACTCGGAATCATTTTGCTTACAATGAAACATCACCATATCACTCATTTGCTGGGTCAATATCAATAAAAATCAAACCTTTCAAAACCCAAACACAATCAAGACCAGAATTCAATCAAAAGCAAGCCCTTTCCCTAGTACTTCTTTTTCACGGGAAACAAACAGAAAAGCCAGTATAAATTATGAAGCTAAGAGTAACAAATACAGAAGACTTGACCTTGAGGTCGATGTTGGAGCGGAGAGTGAGGAAGGGGGCAAATTCGGAATCTCTAAGAATGTTCTTCCATTTTCCGGGACCGTGCTTCGCTATTCCGGCCAAGAGCGCCTTCTCCTCCTCCGCCGTCCACTTCTGCTTCGGATTTCCCATTTTACCCCTCCCTCCTCCCGCACTCTTCAATATTAAGCAGATGCCTATAACTACAAAACAGTGAATGAGTTAAAACTTAAAAGGCTCATTTGGGTTTAATAGGAATTAAAAAAATCGTAAAAGATAATTTCTCTTAGTTTAAAAAATTTAACTTTTTATATTTATAACCTTTTAAAAATCTTACATTTTCGTTAAAAAATTAAAAAATTCTCACTTAATATAATTACCGTAATAAACTTGATATAAATTAAATAATTTAAATTAAATTAATAATTAAAAATATATTATAATAAATTATTAATTTTGATCGAATTAAAATAATTAGACTCAAATTTTAAAAGATAAAATATTCATGTCGTGTCCATTTTTTCTTTTTTTACAAAATTTTAAAAAAGAAAATTTTAAAAATTTAAAAAATAGTTTCCAATATTTCAACCAATGTTACGAATACCGCACCGAGTTTGGTATCGGATTGAGCCCTGGAACGGAATTGTACCGGAACTGGTTGGTACCGGATATCGTTTCGGAAAATTTTTTAAATTTATAAAATAGTCCCTAAAATTTTTAAAAATTGCAAAATAGTCCATATTGGT
>JANVCQ010000005.1:4243200-4265252 GCA_025531925.1 Erythroxylum plowmanianum
TTTTCGATACCGGCCAGTATTTGACCGGTATTTTGAATACAGGAAAGAGAGAGAGAAATTTTGAAAATTTTTAAAAATTTTGCAAAAAAATCCCCTAATTTTTTAAAATTTTCGGTACCAGCCGATATTTTACCGGTATTTTGAATACCGATCAGTAGCGGCCGGTACAGCCGAAATTGGCCGGTACCGACCAAAATTTATACCCGGTATCTTTATGTCCGTTCCGGTATCTTTTTCCGGCCGGTACGGAAAGTTCCGACCGGTACCGGCCGGAACGGAACGGAACGGAAGTGAAGTCAGAACATTGATTTCAACATAGCAATTTGTGAGCCTTCAAAGAAAGTCATCAATACACGTAACTTTTTTTTTGTAATTTTTACAAATATATTATTTCCGTGAATATTAAATATCTAACATTGTCGTAATACCAACAAAATAATCATCTAAAGATTAAGCATAAGATCAAAAAAGAAATATATCAACATAAGTGTCGGACCTTAATATTATAAATTTTTTAATGATATAATTTATCATTTATATTTTGCAAATTTTAAAATATATTGTGAAGATATTAAATCACGTTATCGTATTAACATAAATAAATTATAGACAAATCAATTTAAAACTAATTAACTTAGGCTTAAAATTAATTTAAAATTCAGTTTAACAGCAAATAAACTTAATTTGATTTTAAAAACCTCATCATACTGAGAACTCTCAAATCTTTTTGGCCGGCCTTACTAATTGCTATCCATAGTTGCTTTGATGCTTAGCATGGAATTAGGGTTATTTTGTATTATGAGCAATGATTTATCAACTTAATTTTAAAATAACCAATTTTTAATTTAATTTACAATTTATAATTTATTTTAATTTAATAATTTTATTATTAAAAATTAATTAATTATTAATTAGTTATTCAATTTTTTAAATTAATTAATTTTAAAAATTAAAATATTAATTTTATTTAATAATCTTAAACTGAAAATAATCTTCAATCATATTTCAAATTCTTCAATTTTATTTTATCTTTAAATAATTTTACAATAAATTAATACCAATTAATTTTTAAAATATTGATTAATATCAATGAATATCGATTTATTGTATTTTTATTTTTATAAGTATTTCGCGTGTCAGTTTTACTTATTTATTCTTTAACTTGCATCTTTCTTTTATTGTCACATCTACATGTGAGTCTACTAAAAATAACCTCTCTATTATATAAAAATAAAGTTGCATACTATCAGACTTCTCAGATCTCGCTTCAATACGAAACTTCAGGATATGACGATGACGAACATGAAAGATTGCACCATAACTTTGACAATATGACTTCACAATTTGATTCAGTTCCGTTGCGTCCGAAAAGTCACCGTGCCACCTACCGAGATCCGTACAACCTCCTCCTATAATCTCGACAACGGTGAGGCTGACGAAACCAACCCAAATTGAGCCTGATAATATTACTCACTTCACAGCTTAGCGAAAGAATTGCAATGTAATTAGTGCTCGTCTTCTCCATAAAACACAAGAACAAATCGTTATACACATGCAGCAAATATTTGAACGGCACTCACTATATTTTCAGACATTTCAATATTTGTATCCACATCTTTCTCCACACAATTAAGTGGTTACTAATTTAGACAATCTACCCATTCTATCTACCAGATTGAATGGTGTGTAATTCCCCTGCGGTCTCGAGATTGAGATTCCAGATGATCAAAAGCAGGAGAAGAAGCATACTGGATAACAATATGCATGAAAAAAACTCTGCCTAAATAACCATTGCTACATTCTTCAATCACTATAGGTTGCCTAACACCATTTAATAAGATATCTCGAACTGAACCACTGCATCCCCTATGAAACTGACATAAACAATGGTCTTTCATCACACCCATAAATGGGGGAGAGTTATACATAAGAATAAGTAATCCTATTCGGCAAGTAATCTAATTACATATCTTTACATCCTACATCTTTATGTCCCGTTCCCTGTGAAATCTACCAACAATCTCAAACCATACATGGGGCAACACCTTCTCCTATGGAAAGCAGCACAAACATTATATGCAAAACAAAAAGAAATGACTAGCAAGGGAAACACTAATAGAAGGACTATACTAATTATGATACTTGCAGATTAGCTGCAACTGCATTTCCTTATCAATGCCTTTTGAAATGCCACTAACTCAGACTAACCCATCATTTTGCACCCAAGACAAAGCTACGCCTAGTTAAAACTGACCAATATGATTATGATTCGAATACAATTCAATCGTACAACTTGAAGCCGGTTATTAGTTGTCAAAATACGAAATAACCAAACCAAAATAGAAATGAAAGTTTCAATACCTATATTGATTTTTTGGGTGCAACCAGGGTATCCCCCGCGGGACGGGGAGACTAATCCCTTCATTACGAGAGCTCGCAATAAGTGGTAAATGGCTGGCCACGAGATGCACTCCATTCCCATGAGTGGGGGATCGAACCCCCCACCACATAGTTAAGGAACGACGTTAGCTACCAGCACGCCACACCTCGTGGTTCAATACCTATATCGATAAACCTCCAACTCTCAACTCAAGATACATCCCTCAAGTAATCATCCTCTCCCCACACAAAACTACTCCTAGCTACATTAACCATAATCAAATTAGTTAATGAAAGAATTACTAGTTGTCACAACAAGAAACAACCAATAACCCAAGCCAAAAATGGAACTTTCAATACATATAAACCCCAAACTTTCTACTCTAACAAATACGTCTAAAGTAATCAGTGTAGCATTGCAACAAACAAGTTTGATACATTCACACAAGGGAAAAGCACTTTGCATGAGAACAGAATCGACAATATTTCAATTCAATCTTATTCATCCAACAACAACAAGATCAAATTACTCAACTTTTCATTGATTCTAGCAAAGTTTCAATCTTCATATTTCGCAGATACAACTACTGGTCAAAATCAATGCAATTTAGCAACACAATAATCATCAAACCCTAATTTTATTGTGTTTCTAAATTCAGTATCCAATCTCTCTCACTCTAATCTCTTTCACTTTTTCTTTTCCTCAGAACATCGCATACCTCTTCAACGTCTGCTTCCCGGCGACTACTGCTCCAGCGGCCAATCCTCCTAGAGCTCCAGCGACAGCCGCCGATCTCACTCCACGCGCGGCCCTACAGACCGCCCCGGTCCCTAACCCCGCCGCCGCGCTCGTCCACACATCATCCCTATCCGTGAAGGCGACGACGCCGCTCTCAATCATCGCATAGATCAATCCAACAACTCCGATTCGATTCCCCCAGAACCGACCTGAATGCCCCGACGAATTCAGGATCCGATTCACCTTCAGCTTCAAGGTATCACCAGGCTCAAAAGAGCGGATGGCGGAGAATAATCCGACGGAGGCCCCGCCAACCGAGGCTGTGAGGTAGGCTGAGCCGGTGTAGAAGGTCAAGTTTTCGCCCCAGGAACGCCGTTGCCGGAAAGATTCCTCGGTGAAGAGATACTCCGGCGAAGTCGGGAGGTTGTAGAGACTGTGGGCCGGTAAGTTCAGGTCTTGGTAAGGGTTGTAGAGTCGCGTTTGCGGTGACTGGGTCGCGTCCGATTGGTGATCGGAGCGAGAGTGAGCCATTAGCTTTCTACACAGAGAGCGAACGCGGGTTTATAGTTATTAACTTATTACTCTTAAAAGCTTCTGCGTTCGATGCCACTCAAGATTTAAATATAAAATCTCTATGGGCGAGCGGTACGTCATTTTTTACAATGAATCGGTTATAAGCCTGTTGATTTGAGTAGATAATATTGATTATTTATTAAAAATATTTAATAAAATTAATTATTTAAAATTAACAGTTTATATGTCAAATGATTAATAAGAACTTAATTTAAAAAAATTATAAGAGTTGAATATTTTTATAAGAATTTAAATTTTAGATATTTAATTTTACAGAAATTAAGTTTGTAACTCTAATAAAAATATGAGATATATAATAATAATAATAATTCTAAAAAATTAATAATAATTAATCAGTCGATAATTTTTAAGTATTTAGAGAAGATGACTTGAAGAGATGCTAGACCATCAATACACGAATCATAACTTTTTCTTTTAAAAGTAAGAAAACTTAAGAGCTACTAATTGCTTAAGATAAGAAATGAGTTTAATGACACAATCATCTTTAACTAAGATTTTTATTAGCTGATAGGTTGAAACGCTACTTGGAGGAGCTTTTCAAAAAATAACTAGTTAGGTTGAATCAGCCAACCTAACCAACTCCTAACCAAACAAGTATACTAGCTGTTTGATATAGTCAAACATCTACTACCCTTTAATATGAAATATAGCTTAAAGGCTATCTACCAAACACGCTAAAAAGTGTTAAAGTGAAATATAAGATAGAGGAATCAAAAGGAAAGGTTCTAAATAACTATTAAAAGAAAAGAATTTTTTATGTAAGATTCTTTACTCATATTTTAGTTTGTTAAAGTTTTATTTATTGAGAGTCAAATCCTCGATAAGTTAAGTTATATCATTTTTTATCACCTCTTTTAATTCTTTTTTTTTTTTTTTATAGTCTACAAATACAATCTTCTTTTATTTTTTTTACTATGACGTTAGGATGTCCTCTCTTAGCACGTCCGAACCATTTAAGTTTTGTTTCTTTTAATTTACTATCAATATTAGCCACCATCAATTTTTCATTTATTGTTACATTCTTGATCTTATTTCTTATTGTAAGACTACACATTTAGTAGAGCATCTCCATCTCCATCACCATTAACTTATAACTATGCAAATATTTGATATGTAACACTCAGCTTCGTAAAGCATGATTGACCTAACTATTAAACAGTAAAATTTACCTTTTAATTTAATAAGTATCTTCTTATCACATAAAATTTTTTATGCACCCTCCATTTAAGTTATCATAATTTGACATGGTATACTATGTCTTCTCTTATCTCTTGCATTGGATGATGGATCCAATATAGTTAAAACAATCTTTATTTGATACTGGATGACACCCTATGATCTGAAAAATTACAATCTAAGTACTCAATCACAGTCCTACTTAATTTAAAGTCTTTTGACTTTCGTGTATCCCTCTAAAGTTTTAATTTGACATTGACACCTTTTATCTTTTCTACTAAAATAATGTCATCAACAAACAATATACATCAAGATACATCCCTTTAGATACTCTTGATGAACTCATTTATCACTATTGCAAATAGGAAGAGGCTTAATAAGGATTCTTAGTGTAACCCGATATTCATAGAATTTTTTTTTGTATCTCCTCCTATCGTTCTTACTGTAATTATAACATCTTCATATATATCTCTAATAACATATAATTGGTCATAGGAACTCCTTTACCTTCTAAACGTCTCTACATAACTTCCTTAGGTACTTTATTATAAGCCTTTTATAAGTCAATGAAAACCATGTGTACATCCCGCTGTTTTTCCAAACAATATTCTATTAATCATCTAAAGAGTTGTATAGCTTCTATCATAGACCACCTTAGCACGAAACTAAATTAGTTCTCCAAGATAAGTGTATCATTTCTCACTCTCCTTTCAATCACCCTCTCCCGTAACTTCACGGGTGACTTGAGTAATTTAATGTCTTTATAATTGTTACAATTTCGAACATCTCCTTTGTTCTTGTATAAAGGGATTAGTGTGTAAGTTTCTACTCATTCGATATTTTGGCTAACCAAGTAAGACCATCTTCTCCTATGCTCTTCCACCCCTCTATGTGTAGCTCATCAGATCTTACTATCTTTCCACTCTTCATCTCTATTAGAGCTCCTTTGATTTCTTCTCTTCTCTTGTGATCTACTGATAACAAGTGAAGTTACCATATTTGTCGGATGTACTAAAATCACCTAAGGAGATGTTATCTTCTCTTTTCATTAAAAAGATTATAGAAATATCTCTCCCATCTTTTCTTGATGTCATTTTCATCTACGAGCACTTGTCCTACTTTACCTTTTTACAACGAACTTGATCTAATTCTCTCACTTTCCGTTTTCCAACTCTCGTTAACTTAAATATATTCCATTCTCCATCCTTAATTTCTAATTGTTAGTATAATTTCTCGTACAATTTACATTTAGTTTATGAGACTAACTATCCCATAGAGTTTTATAAAATATCTTTTATTTAATAATATGTTTAGTAAGTATTAAAGTTTATTACCAATTTATTTTTCAAACTAAAATGATTATTTAACAAGTTCGAATAAATTTTTTATAATAAAAAATTCTAAGCTCACATTTTCTATAGAATTGATATTTTTGATTTAATCTAATATAAATTTAGCTTATTTCAGGTCAGACGCTCAGTGCATTGGAGAACTTCATTGAATCTGTTACGTGAAACAAGCAAGAAGACAAAACAAGAGAAAGCAAGTTAGCTGAAACTGTTACTTTGTAGAACACTAGATTGGTCTTCTGTGAAAGTTATCTCCATGGAAACACATGTTGCTGATGTTGAGGTCCCATAAGACAGGAGAACTATGTTGTTAGGAACTCCAGGGTTCATCATGAGAAAGAGTTGAATCTTCTGATTGGAAGATTAGGCTCATTACTGCAGCTTACAAATGATGAGAAGCAGCCTAGGAATTGGCCTGCATTTGGTTTTGCAATGTCTCTGCTGCTTCTGGGTGGAAGGGCACGAGCTTTTCCAGGGCCTCTATGCTTAAAGCTCCACAGTTTGGTCATCGTCTTCAGATGATGCTGCCACCCGTCTTTTGCTTTGATCTACGTTGGAATTTTCGATTTCGGGGTTAGAATTGGATCCCATTCCTCCCTGATTTTGCATTATAAAGGTATGCCAAGCACTTTCAGGGAAGTTTTGAGATGTTTTCTGTATATGAAAAGACAAAATATCTGTATGCTACTGTTGCGGTAACAGAAAATGGGAAAATTGCATTGTCAAAGAGTTAATTTCCAGGTTTGTTCATCCAGTTAACTGAGTTTTGGACTAACCTTATTAGTTTCAGTGTGGACTAGTGGATCTGAGTCACGAGGACAGGAAGCCAGAAGGATTGGCTCGTGCTCACCAGCTTTACTTGCCAATGCAAAATCTCTAAGCCGATCTAGCTCCGGTACAACGACTGAACGGAGGCTCGGCCGGTCCTTCATCCTCAATTCACAGCATTTCAATGCCAGTTTTGCAAGTGATAAAGCATGTTTTACAGGCCAACCTGTCACTGCTGGGTCAAGCATGTCTGAAAACTTTCCATTTTTAATGGCCTGCTCAACCTGGAAGGATAGACCCATCGGACTCTTTGCTGTAATAATTTGTAACAGCAGTATACCTAATGAATATAAATCTGACTTGACAGTTAACTTTCCAGTTTGTTGGTACTCTGGATCGATATAACAGAAAGTACCAGCTGCTGCCGTTAAGCGATACCGAGTGACATTGTCAGCTACAGATGGTGGAACTAGCCTAGCCAAACCAACATCACTGATCTTACTTAAACAATTTCGGTTTAGGAGGATGTTTGCAGGCTTCAGGTCACGATGCACCACCGGTTCTGGTTTTGTTTCGTGGAGGAAAAGAAGGGCAGTGGAAATTTCAGAAGCTATTTTGAAACGGTGTCTCCAAGGGATTGGATCAGTGTTATTTTTCCTGAGCAGGCGGTCTTCTAAGTTTCCATTGTCCATGTACTCATATACAAGGCATCCGTATGCAGGGCAAGCACCAAGCAGGATTACCATGTTTGGGTGTCTTATGCTGCTCAAAACCTCAACCTGTGATGACAAAGTGGTTTCAGATAAATTGTCAAAAAGGAAAGCAAACCTGAAGGTAGATTGTCAATGCAATGCTCAGATAATCTGTACGTTTCAGAAAGGAAAAGGAACCCATCTTCCCAAAAGACTCCAACTTATAAGAACATATCCTTCAAAAGGCCTGATTTTTGTTTCTTTCTTTTCTTGTTGGTGAATGTAGTCCAATGCAGAATTTATGCTTCCCTGTAACCACATTGCGATAAATTAAACCAAAGAATTAGCAGTACCTCTTGCAGGAACTGGCGCTGTCCCTGTGAGAAGTCTGGTCTCAGGACCTTGATAGCTACATCAGTGTGATCAATTACACCCTTAAAAACAGGACCGTATCCGCCTTCACCGATCTTGTTTTCGATGTTAAAACAATCTGTTGCATCCTCTATCTCCTCAATGGTGTATATCCTACATTTTACATTTCTCTTCGCCAGAGCTTGCATTTCTTTTATCCTCTCTTCTGCCTGCTGCTTGGCCTTCCCTTCTGCATTCTGTCTTTCGACTTCCGCTGGCCGTTGTGTCATTTTTGCTGCTTCAATGGAAAGTTTGTTCTTCTGCCTCTCCTTCTCTGCTAGAAACAATGCCGGCTCCTTGTCCACCCTTGCTTCCTCTAATTGGCGCTGTCCCGGTGTCTGCAACTGGTGAAGCTCCCTGGCCTGGAAACAAACATAAAATGTGTTTAGCAATTGGATTGATTCATAAGTTTTTGGTTTACTTTAGCTATGTACTTATATTCACCTTAAGTTCAGCCAAAGCAGCTTCCTGAGAAACTGAGTTATACTTCTGCATAAATTGCTTCAGTTCAAGCCTTAATCTTTCCATCTCTTCATCGAAGATTTGCTGCCAAAGTGGATAATTCATGACAGTGAGTTGATTCATTAAAATAACGGGATATCGAAACATCGGAAACCTTGATCATTCAACAAAACATCTAACCATTATGTGCATTAGCTCTCTTTGTTCATGAACATTGGTTTTGAGTAATAAATCATACTTACTGAACTATTTGCAGAGTTAGAGCTCTTGGAATTTGCTGAATCGATTGGGAAGTCAGAACTTCCAGATGAAATATCAGTTGCCTGCAAACTTACTGGACCAGATAAATCTGCGGTATCTGATTCGGGATCTCGGTTCAGCATTTCTGTTGACTGGTTATCTGTTGATGTTTTTGCCGATGTACCGTTGTTACTAGTTGGTGTCACTGCTGGAATGCCCTTGTTGCTGATTCTGTCCTTATCAAACGACACCATTTGGTCGAAAGCATAGTTTCCCTGTGTAGATTGTGTGCCAGAACTTTCACTTCCCCAAAGTCCTTGGGAACAATTAGTTCTGCACATTTCAATCAAATGCAGCCCTTAGAGCAAAACACTTGGTGCCAAGCACAGAGAAAAGCTGAATTGGTATGCAATTGAGCACTACAGACAAAACCTACATTAGATGACATAGAAGAACATTCTTGACACATGAATAACTGAAGATAAACAGAAACTACGAAGCCACTTGTGGGAATTTAATACAATTCCTCTCTTTTCCATTCTGCTCAACTGTTCTATGCATGTTCGTTGTTGTGATCATTCCGGGGAATTAGAAACAAGGAGAGGAAAACATTTGCATGTTTCAAGAGTTAAGAAATCGGAAAGTAAATGCATTGTCCTCAGAACTTACCTGGGGATATATTCAGATGTCTGACTCTCAGTTGGAGGACTAGGAAATTCTAGATTGTAACGGATCACATTCGTAGGAGTAGTGGCTTCGGTAACAGGTGTCTTACAAGGAGTATGAGCATTACTTCCTGGTGTTTGAGGTGGCCTTGGAGTAACAAGAAGTGTGGAAGGTGATGGAAGATATTTTGGTGTCCTGGATGTTTGAAGTTTTCCTTTCGATATGACATAGACTGCACATGATTCTGGAGCAGATTTGAGTAAGACAGATGGAACATCCGGGTTCCAAAA
Source organism: Erythroxylum plowmanianum (assembly GCA_025531925.1). NCBI lineage: Eukaryota > Viridiplantae > Streptophyta > Magnoliopsida > Malpighiales > Erythroxylaceae > Erythroxylum > Erythroxylum plowmanianum. The sequence continues at coordinate 4,252,967 of JANVCQ010000005.1, forward strand.
CCTCCTGGATGAAGAGAAATTCCATCAGAAACAGAAGAGAAACTGCACCATGTCAATGCAGGTAGTTGAATAGAGAGACCTTATAAAAGCATTCCTGGTGGAGGCACCAACCACAATAGCACTAATGGAGTTCCTAACTATGTATTCGGTGAGTGCGTTCGGGATATCGGAATCATGAAGAACTACTTCCCTGGCTACAACCTGAATCCCAGAAGTCAAATAAATGTGATCAGAAAGATAAGAAACAGACTAGGACATATCAAGTTATCTAACTTCTGCAGAAGTTTCTGTGTCTGTATTCAATAACAATGGGTGCTTTTGCAATAAAGAGATGTGGAATTGTTTAACAGATGCTTTCTTCTGAAAAAAGTTCTGGAACTCTAAGATTGCTCAGGTCGGATTCTCAGAATCAATCTGCAGAAGTGCTATCACCAATTTCTATATAAATCAAAAGAATCACAAGGTTTTTAGTCCTATGGAGGAATCAGACAATCAAGTAGCACTCACCCCTTTTCGAGCACAGAACGCGTGGTAGGGAAGGAAGAATTGATGAAGCTCTTGCACGGTTGGAAGATGACCCTCTTTAGATACATCTTTGAAATCCTCTGCAATACCAGTTCACAGAAAAAGTGACCTTTAAAAGCATTACCAGGAACTACTCTCCAATATATAACCATAAACAGTAATTTTTCTGAACATAAACGGACAATAGAGACCTTGATGCAATGTCTTGCCTAGAACATGAAGAAGGACACAATGAGGATTCTTGACTAAAAGATTCTCTAATGCCCATTTGACTGCACATTGGCTGTTCTTGTCTCTATCAATTGCAATGACAGGAACTCCTGTCTCTGCAGGCAACTGCAGAGGTTTCAATTGTTCTCTGAACGTCGATCGTTTAAAAGCCATTCCAGGTAAATTCAAGACCTGTTCAAGATTATCAACGAACTGGGTATTTAAGGTTACTTGTGAAAACACAATTGGCAGCTCCAAGCCAGAGCCTGGGGGTGCAAGAACAACTATGATCTCAAGCACAAAGAGGAAGAGATGAGAATCAAAAGTTTTAAACTTTTGCATGCAAAACCTGTCAAAACCCGTGTCTGTTACATGGTTTTACTAAGTATGGAACATCAAACGACAAGGAAAACCAACGTTAGCCGTTTCCAAAAACTCATTTTTCTTCACCAACCGTAGTTCAAAAAAAAAAATGTTGGGGGTTTGAAAAGCTGTTATGAAGTTAGTTTTTTGGCCTATCACTGCTTTGTTTAGTGTCATGGTCTGCTACTTGTCTTCAAAGGTTGTCTCTGTTAACCAGACAAACCAAAACAACAATATCTGCAACGAAAGCCAAAGTTGGTTGGGAGAGTTTCTGATAAAATGTTGGATGATTCATAACTAACCTTGTATTCCAGGGTAATTTTAGTTAAACTAACAAATACATGATGGTTCAATGAACTTATTTATGATAATATTTATTCAACTATTTATTAAGAAATATGTTAATTATTTAAAAATTAGGTTTGAGTCGACTAGACTTTGGGTTGTAAAAAATAATAATATACCTGATCGAATTAATCAAGTCATGTAAGAACAAGGTTCAAATCTAGTGGTCTGTTATGATGCCTCAGTTGCATGCATCACCGCACTTCCACTTGACACTTATCGTAACGATAAAGAACTTAAATTAAAATACTTAATAGTATGACGATACATTTATACAAAACTTTTACCTCGAATACACGCAATGAAATTGTAGACAATCAAGTGAAATTCTAAAAATTCTAGTTATATATTCATTCTAACCGTCAAATCTCTTTTCTAGGTTTATCAATATTGAATAAACTGAATGCACTTCTAATACTTGTTCCACTTTTGGAAAATTTTGCGTTATGTCACCCGATCTTGATTTTTCATATATAAATGTAATTGAAATACAGTAAAGATGTTTATATTGAAGTAATTTTTATAGTGAAAAATTGTTGAGAGCTTATTAATATTAATTAAATTACTATTATAATCAAATAATTTATGGTATAAAAATTAATTTAATTAATATAAATAGCAATGGACATAAAATTAATAAATAATAATTAAATTACTTTAATAAGCATAATAAAAAATAACTATGAAATTATTAATAATTATTTGAGAAATGAATAAGGATATAGTAGATAATTGAAAATTTTTAGTGGTCGTCACAATTAAATAAAAAAATATTATTTATAACACTAATTATAGATTAAATACTTTTTTTCCTTAAAAACATTATATTTTAGAGTCAAAAATACGTAAAAAGAGTGGGAACAGATCTTTTATTTCGGTTAACCAATTTATTCTTTATTCTATTAAATTTTATCCGCATATTAAAATGATACACAGTTAAAATATCTTAACGAGAACACGATGCTCCAACTCAACGGGAGTGTATTCCATAAAGGAGAGACAAATAAGAACTCGATGGACTCCAAATCATTGAAGAACCCAACATTCTCGTTTGGCCCATAGCAGAGGTTGATAATAATTTTAGAACTTGTCAATTGAAGATCGGCATTGTCGTGGACTAGCCCAAAGGGGAAAAAATACAAATGTTTTTCAAATATTTTTTAAAAAGTTTAAAGTATTTATTATTATTATTTATAGTGATATTTTAAAAATTGAACTGAAAGTTAAACCGATAAGACAAGAAGTTTACGGTCAAAAATATTTAACTATTATTACACCGTCCTAAACAGCTAAACATTAAATAAAATTAAAGAATTTAAAATACAATTGGAAGAAATTATTCTTATTTATCAAAAAATTTGAAGTTTAATTAAAAAATATATTGATTTATTTTAATTTATCTTATCATGTGGGAATTTGTGCTTTTGTACGGATAAAGAGATAATATATTTCGTTATATTTTAATTTTAAAATATATTTTATTTCTAAAAGTCGAGTTATATTTTATTTATTTATGTATTGATTGTAATTTTATATACATAATTATTTAGCATGTCAGTTTTACTTATTTTCTATTTAACCTACATCACTCTTTTATTGTCACATCTGTGTGTGGATCTACCGAAAACAACCTCTTTATTATGTAAGGATAAGACTGTGTATTATCGGATTTTCTCAGATTTCACTTTATTGCGGAACTTCGGACTGGGTTTGATGATGGTGAAAAATTGAACAATTAATTAATAAATTAATCAAATTTTAACAATAATAATCATTAAAGCAAATCATTCAAAAAAATTAGACAGTTTAAGATTTTTACGATTAAATTGACCGAACTGATTAATAACATTAAAGACTTACTTGTGAAATGATAACATACAAAGTACACTTTTAATTTTAATTATGTGACTGAGTTTGGTCTAAATACAACTCAAATATTTTATAGTTGAAGAAGAAGGTGGCCCAACCTAGCACCACCTTCATCCTTTCAAGCTTCAAAGTGTGCAATCTGGACAAGTTATTGCTATCCCATTGGCTTATTATATGGATAAGACAGCCATTGGCAGGGAAGATGAGTATAAAGCACTTGAGTCTTAATTTTATAGTTTAGAAGATGATCATCATACTGCTTTTTAATACCCTTTTACAATTTCTCAAGTTCAAGAACCCTTTTTTTTTTTTATTTACCAAGATAAACATAATGTCTCTGCAAACAAGATGTTTCCTTTTTACCAAAAAATAATTTGTTAATTTATAATTATTACTTGAAAACCTAAAAAGGTTATAGATTTTGTTTTGATAAATATTTATATTGAAATGCGTAGGGTTGAGGATAAGTTGAGATGCATCAAGTTTGAAACTTTTTGTTATATTAAATTAAATTAGACTCTAATTAAATTTTATGTTAAAATTTAGGTTTCAAGATAAGTTGAATACAAATTTAATCTTATTAAACTAAGTTCTCAAATTCAAAATTTAACCAAAAAATGTTCAAATTAAATTAAAATTTATTCATTAATTGTTTCAACAAAATATTCCCTTTTTACCAAAAAATAGTTTTTTATTTATAATTATTACTTGAAAACCTAAAAAGGTTATAGCTTTTGTTTCATAAATATTTATATTATAAAGGGTAGGGTTGAGGATAAGTTGAGATGGATCAAGTTTGAAACTTTTTGTCATCCCAAATTAAATTATACTCTAATTGAGTTTTATGTTAAAATTTAGGTTTTAAGATTAGTTGAATACAAATTTAATCTTATTAAATTAAGTTCTCAAAGTCAAATTTTAACTTAAAATCTAAACTTTTTGTTAAACTTAAAATTTTCAAATTAAATCTCAATTTATTCATTAATTAACTAAAATTTATATATTAATTTCAATTGAAATTGACTCTAAACTTATCTTTTTAGTGAATAAATTGAGTGAAGACGACATCTGTGTTTGAATTCAACCCATCTCAATTTGAAATTAACGGATTTGACTTGAGTTGAACGAGTTTTAACTTGTATTTAAATTTTTTTATTTTTTAAAATTTAGAAAAAAACTTATATTTATCTCAACTAAATTTGGAATTAATCAAATCTAATCAAATTTAGTACCAAACCGTGAATTTTAAACATGTTAAAGAGCAGCTGGATCCAATGTCATCACTACCAAGAACCTTAAAGGGGAGAAAATGGAAATAACAAGTCACGTAGTGGGTTGAGGAGGATAGGAAGGATCTACTACAGATAGAAGCCATTGGACCACGTGGGTACAGAGACAATTATTGCTCTTCAAGTGGACTTTTTCAGTCTTAGACAACACGTGTCTCTCCTCAAAGTTTGCCTCATGAAAAACCCATGAGGACTTGTCTTCATGTAACCACTATCCTCACCGCACCCCCTAACCTAAACACCATTTTCAGACAGCCTTATAAATGATGTTAGATAATTACAAGTATACGTGTCTTCTTGAGGAGAGACTACGGTGGAAATAAAGTTTAATTAAATCCCAAAAAAAAGTAGAAGCATTTCCACAAAAATTCCTTCTTTTTCTGTCGCCTCTCTCTTCTTCCTCTTCTTTTTCTCTCATACTCACATCCAATCTTCTTTGTTACCTTACCCTGGAACGGAGGGAGTGAAAAAGGAAAGATCTTTGTGGGGAAGAAGTCTTAAATCACCACCAAATTCTCAAGCTCCAAGTGATTTTCAGTGTCAACTGGTAAAAAGCCTGCAATCTTTTGTTTTGATATGCATGATTTGATTCGTGTCTTGAGTGGGTTAGGATCATGAGAGTGTCATTCCCTGAAATTTGTTGTTTACTCTTATGTTGTTAAGGAATACTGCATCTTTTTTGAAGTTGGTAAGATAGATCCATAATTTTTGAGAGAAACTTAGATGGATTGACTTAGATCCAGGAAGCCATCTTCTATGTGTTAAAGGTTGCATCTTTTGAGAATGATTTGCGTGTTTTGCTCTTTTATTCTCCTAGATTGTATTCCTGCTGTCCATTTTGCATCCTATTATTTGCTTCATACATAAGGGCTTGATTTTTGGTACTTTTCGGTTGTGTTCTTCGTATTAAAGGTTTGGTGGCGCTGGAATAGGATTTGGGTTGCCTTGATGGCTCCTTCACTGAAGTGAAGACTTCGTTTGAGTTCTGGAGATTTGGATAAGACAGGCTAACAATGGATGCTTGAAATATTCATAGTTGGAAGGTTGGATCAGTCTTCCCCGCCAGATCTGATGATCCTTTTGCATCTTTAATCCAATGTCTCAGTGATCCCTGTAAAATTTTCTGAATCAAAAGGGTGGTGGTGAGTAATTTGGATTTTGAAAATGGAAGAGATATTGTTGGAAGTTGGAAGCTTTATCCCAAGTTCAGTGTTGGAAGGAGATGAAGAGGATGAGAATCAGTAGATTGTCCTAGGTTTGGGGGTTGTAAGTTATAATTGGTGACTGGGTGCAGAGAGAGCAGTTGATGGAAGAGATGTCTCCAGCAGTTGCAATGACGCTTAGTTTAGGAAATACTATTTGTGATAACTCAGGGGTTTCAACTCACGTTGAAATTGCACGAATAAAGCTTGTAACTGAAACTGCAAGTTTGTTATCTGATCCTACTAAGGTGGTGTCTGAAGAGTCTCATTCCAGAGAACTGGAAAGTAGTAACAATATTAAAAGTGAAGCGAACTTCTTGATTTTGCCTGAACAAGAAGATAATACTGTTGGAAGGACTGATTTATTGAGCATGCTGCCTGAGAATGGACGTGGTTCAACTAGTAGTGATGTCATGGTGCAGGAGAGTGAGGATGATGAAGTTCTGTCAGTTACGGAAGAAAGTGATGCAGTTATCAACAAGGATTTGTTGCTACTGGAGACAGGGTCTGAAATCAGCTTGCCAAAGTCTGGTGAAATTGAAAATAGTAAGATATTTGCAAAAGCTATCATTGTGGAGTCATCAGATGAGGTGCAGGTGCCAATGGCCAAACTCCTTGTTGCAGCCATAGAACCAAATGCAGAGATCTCTGATGGCTCTGACTTGAAGGCATCTGCAGTGGTTCTGAAGTTGCCTTGTGAGAAGAATCTTGATCGAGGAGCAACAAGGAGTGTTTTTGAGCTTGACTGTGTACCTCTTTGGGGATGTGTATCTATCTGCGGAAGAAGATCAGAAATGGAAGATGCTGTTTCAGCTTTTCCGCAGTTTGTGAAAATACCTATCCAAATGCTGATTGGTGATCATATTGTAGATGGGGTGAGCGAGAGTTTGACACACCTAACCAGTCACTTTTTTGGTGTTTATGATGGCCATGGAGGCGCCCAGGTAGATTTACATTTTTGGTTATTTGTTTAATTACTCCCATATGGAAGAACTAACTTTCTGAAATTTGGAGGGTTCCTGAATAGAAATTAGTCATAGATACTTGACCCACCTTATCCTGATCTTGATTTGAGCATTATATGGTTTCCTTTTATAGTTGTCACCTCTATAGGTCCTAAATATTTGTTTTATTCCTAGTCAAACTTTTACAGCTACACAGGCTTACTATTGGTTGATCATTGATGTAAATTCCTCTATAGCGTATCCTGATCCATCTGTCATTTGTTTTAATTTTGTTATTTTCGATGTTGTCTATCATTGGCTTGACTGTAAAACATGTCAGCATAATAACAAGTGTCTTGTACAGGTTGCTAATTACTGTCACGATAGAATCCACGGGGCCTTGGTGGAAGAGATCATAAAGATAAAAAACAGTCGAGCTAGTGGATGCTTATGGGGAAATCAACAGATGCAGTGGGAGAAAGCCTTCACTACTTGCTTTCGCAAGGTTGATGATGAGATTGCAGGAAAATGTAGCAGCACAATTGAAGGCGATACTTTTGATTCCTCCTTTGAGCCTATTGCTCCAGAAACTGTTGGATCTACGGCTGTGGTTGCGCTGGTCTGTTCATCCCACATAATTGTTGCAAACTGTGGTGACTCAAGAGCTGTACTTTATCGTGGGAAAGAGTCGATGGCATTATCAGTTGATCATAAGGTAAGTCTTATCTTTTTATTTGATTAAGAATGTGATGGTGCTAATAGTAGATGCTATGCTGATTTATGTTGATACTTATTTTCCTTCTTGTTATTCCCAGCCAAATAGAGAAGATGAGTATGCGAGGATTGAGTCATCTGGAGGCAAGGTGATTCAATGGAATGGGCACCGTGTTTTTGGCGTTCTTGCAATGTCACGGTCCATTGGTAGGTGTACTTGTTTTATGTCATGAAGGTCAATCTTTGCTTAACTGAGTAATATCATGACAATTGGCAAATTTTAAACTTATATCCTAATAACAAGCAGAGATTACTGCAGATTGCTGTGTTTAAGCTTATGTTTATCTGATTTTCAATGTCACCGCAATCTTTTTAAGGTATCTTGAAACTCAAGTGGAATTTGATCCAGAAATTGAAGACTTATCCTATGATTTATTGTATCTGAATAGGTGATAAATATTTGAAACCATCTATCATCCCGGACCCGGAAGTCATGTTTGTTCCTCGAGCTAGAGATGATGAATGCCTTATTTTAGCTAGTGATGGTTTATGGGATGTCATGTCAAATGACGAAGTCTGTGAAATCGCTCGAAGGCAGATTCTGCTCTGGCACAAAAGGAACGGAGCTACGTCCCTTGGCGAAAGAGGGAACGGAATAGATCCCGCCGCACAAGCAGCTGCGGATCACCTTTCCATGCTTGCGCTGAAAAAGGGAAGTAAGGATAACATCTCTGTGATTGTGGTGGACTTGAAAGCTCAAAGAAAGTTTAAGACCAAAACTTGAAGTTTGGCTTCTCGCATCACCCAGTTTGAGTTTACATACCATAATTTAGTATAAGAATGCTCTCTAATCAAATATATAGCTCAGTCCATTCCTTTTTCTTATGGGCTTAATGTGTGTACAAGAATAGAAACTAGTATGTACTATATAGCTAAGTGTATCTGAATGCCATATCGAATGTGTTTTTGATATCTATCATCCGAATTCTTATGCCTGCGTACCTTTATGTTCTTATTTTTTGAACTTCCAAGATCAAAGTGTGTGTCACACTTGAAATGAATTGTATCCCTTTACTTCATAAGCTCATATGTATAGTTCACTTGTATATATACTCCTCAAAAATTTATTCACTGACAATGGTCAACTTGCCAGTTTGCTATTAAACGAGTGCTTTTGCAAGCTTCCATTGTGACTCTGCAGGTAAAAGATTATCTGAATCACCAGTAGTCAGTAGACTGTACCGGAACTGGATTCAGTTTTAACCTTCATCTTTGTACTGATCAGTATGGTTGGTATAAACCCAAATTTTACGATATAATCTGGTACAAGTATCTGGTATGATATGATTTCAATACTGGTAGGAGCTGATTGCCTTGGAAGTAATTGTCCTCAGACTGTTACCAAACACAGCATGGACCTGGAAGGCTACAACAGTTCCCATACCCTTAAGCTTAAGGAAAGAGACGAAAAGAAGTGATCTTTCTTCCAACTTATTATGTTTTCTTCGCTTCTAGGTAACCAAACAGAAAATGACATGGGAAAACTCAGATAATGTTACCAAATCAAAGAGTGGAGTTTGACTTTGCTTAACAGCCAGAAAGACAAAAGCTTTATGATCAAACTAAACTTGATGACATTACTGGTGCCAATTAGTCCAATGCTTTATCTTTTTCATTTTTTCTTAAACTGTATTGAATCAGTTCACAAAAACTTTAAATTATTTTATTTTAATAATTTTTCAATTTTTGTAAAATAATTAGTTTATATATGTATGACTAAATAAATTAATTTTTATTTAAAAATGTTAACTAAAATTAAAATTTTAATAATAATGAAAGATTTATTTTTAGTCTTATTTTAAATTTCTAAATTTATTTTTAAAAAATATTGTTACTGAGCAATTAGATTGATCTGGTCTCTCCCAGTCGACATTCGATAGTGAGAACTGAGAGCAGGTAACGTAAAAGCTCTCTTTGAGGCGCATAGACAAAAAGAAGAGTTGTTTTCACCATTAAAATTCCAGAAAGAAGCTTCCTTTACCCTTACCTCTAACACAATAAAGGAAGAGGAAGAATAAAGATTGCTTCTTTATGCTTTTTTTTTTAATTTTCAAGGAAAGTTTTTTCTTTTAATACTATCATCAGTGATCAGCTATCTGATCACTGTACCCTTATAACCATTAACGCCTTCGTCTAATCACGGTAAGCTTCTAACCTCGACGCACCTACCCTTTGTTTTCCTGCTTTGTAGGGGTTCTTATAGTATCCTTTTGTGGGCAGTAGCAGTCGAATTTGGATTGGTCATTGTCCTTTTGGTGATGGGTTTCGGGGGAAATTGGTGTTCTTTTTTGTTGGACTTTGTGTTTGTTTCTGGGTGATTAAAATATTGTTCTTTAGTGAAGTTTTGTTTCTGATATTGTTCGATTGCTGGGCTTTCCTTAATCCTTGTAAGCTTCATTTGTAGACAGGTTTTGGGGTAATTCTATGCTGAGACTTGTGAGAATTTGTGAATCTGTTGGTTATTAGGGTTACTGAATGATTCGCTTAACCAGTCAACCTTAGCTCTTTTTCTGCCTTTAGTGGCATTTTGTGTTCTTTATGTAGTCCGTTTGCTTGATTTTACTGTTCTGGTTCAAATGAGCTCCCATCTGGCATGTCGAATAATGTGGACTGATCTTTATGGGTTGGGGGACCTGTAGGTATACAAACTTGCATACAACTTCTTTAGAGATTCAAATTCTGGCAAAGAAAGGTTCACTCGCTGGTGTTGCTGTTCTCACATCTCTTTGTAACATGTGGACTCAATAATTATATTTTGGAGAAAGGAATATTTTTCGTGATTCTGTGGAATTTCTTATCTGGTATATCGATCTCTGTTTACTGGTTGGACCATTTTCTCTACTTGTAAGCAATGTGAATGTGGTCTCTGGTCTCTACTGGTTTTCGGTCTCTTTGGAATACAAAGGTTACTATTGAATTCTATTATATATTCCTAGGTTGATGTTGAGTTTACCATCTTGTTAAGCTTGTTTCTCTGCTTTATATTGAAGAAATGTATAGCCTTTTTTTCTAAATAGATTCTGCTACCTTATATTGTGTGTGATGATATCCTCCTATGTGCTACCATATTAGAGAGTTGAATCTGATTATTAGAAACTACCTTTGTCAATTTACTGCAGTTTGTCTAGGTGCTGGTTCAGGGAATGTTTGTGAATTACCCTTTGCAACCAGATTATTTGCTTTGTAGCAACTTGAAGGAATCCAAGCCTGCATGATTCATTTTGTTTTGTTGGATGTGCTAATATATGTTGCTCCATTTGAGGGGCTTCAATGTTTTCTACCATTGACTTTTAAAGGCAAACAGTAATCGATGCAGGCGAATGAAATGAGGTTGTGATACTTTTCAGTTTGATAGCATTCTTCTTTCTTGAGATAGGTAATTTGCTTGCTGCCAACTTTACTGTGACTATGTATGTGAAATGATATTGGTGTTAGTGGTGATGGTCTTTGCTTATGATATTTGCAAATGTTTGATGCTTCCTGTTTTCTTGTAGTGATCAAACATATTAACTTTTAGAAACCAGGAGGTTGGATTTAATCCATCTTTCAGATTTTTTATTTATTTCTGGTCCAATATTGAGAAATTTCTAGTACAAGCTTCCTTGCTTCCTTCACTGCACTTTTATTTCTGCCTTCACCGGATAGGTCTTACACAGTTTATTAGATTCCATGCTTGTTTAAGTAAAATGGCATATTTTTGTCTTGCAGACCGGCTAAAACATAGACTGAGAAGCTGTCGATACCAACTTTTAGTGTTATCTTGCGGACATGGATCAAGGTACTCCACACCTTCTACTCCTTGTAGCAGTATACATATTTAGTAACATGACTCAAAATTTTTATAACTTGAAATTGTTTAAGATATCAAGTCAAGAGAAGCTGCTTTTGTAGAGTGTTATTTATATTAATTGGTCTTGTTCAGAGGACCTTCAAACTACATTGTCCTTTAAGCAAGCTTAATCTGGATAAGTTGCCTGAGGTAGCTTGTTGAATGCAGGGCACTCGGCTGATGCTGCTGATAGCATTAAAGTAGAATATATTCCCATTAGAGATGCTGAAGATCCTCAGCTTGGATTTTTTGATAAACCACTTCCTTGCTGCGGCTGTGGAATAGGATGGTTTTCGTGAGTCTTCCTGCCTCTCTCTTCTGCTCTCTTTATCTCTAATCTCTCTCATCCTCGAGTTTACCAATTTTTCTGCAGTTTCTTGCTGGGATTTGTGTTCCCATTTATGTGGTACTTTGCTACAGTTCTCTACTTTGGCGGCTACTACCATAAAGATCCAAGAGAAAGATCAGGTCTTGGTGCATGTGCTGTAGCAGTAAGTGCTCTTTGCTCATTTGCTTTGGTATTTTTGATGTTTAATCATTCACTCTAAAACCAGAACTTGTGATAGGCCCTGGTGCATGTGCAATAGCAGTAAGTGCTCTTTGCTTTGGTATTTTTTCTGTTTAATCATTCACTCTAAAATCAGAACTTGCTATCTATGTTCTAGAAATATTTAAGCAGTGATTTGACTGTTGAAATCTGAAAAGCAACAGGTCATTGCTGTGATTGGTTTTAATTCCTCGGAATTTTGAGATAAGAGTTTTTTCATATCCCCACACAAATCAGCTTTTTCCTTTGGATCCAGTAAACTGCAACACATCAAATTGCTGACTTTTTCAGATCTCTGAACCAATAATTCTCCATATCTCAAGTATGTGTTGTTGGGGAGAGGTTATCACTATCCCAATATAGATGGCATACAAATTAGAAGTACTAGT
>JANVCQ010000005.1:4269526-4279706 GCA_025531925.1 Erythroxylum plowmanianum
ACTTCATTCCTGGGAATATTGATTGCTTTTATAGTGAATTGCGGGTGCATGAGATACACTTGTCTTTGTCTCATGCAATGTGGGAAGATTCTTGGTTTCTCGGGCTTTATGTTGGTCTTTTGACATATTTTCATCTATATCATTGCTCAAGTTCTTCATCTTGGGACAACGGGTCCTATCCTGTATTCCTGCCAATAATTCCAAAATTTATTGATTGTTGCAGGCTTCAGTATGTACAGTAGCTGTGGTGATCGTTATACTTGTTATTCTGTTGTAACCCTTCCCATCAGTAATTCCACCATGCTTCCCCTGGAACAAAACCTTGGTGCTAGGAGTGTCTGTCTATCTGAATTGCAAGTACTGAATCCCCTGTCCTGTAAGTAATACACATGATGTAGTTTCAAGTTTAAAGAGACCGATTAGGTATGCGTTAGTAGTAGTTTAACTTTGAAAAAACTTCGTTCCACTGTGAACCCAGAAAGTTTATGTAAATCATGTATAATCCTGCATAATCTCAGATGTTATCAGTTCTGGCATGTAGCCCAAATAATATAATGCAAACAAAAGTTCCTAGATTCATGGAGATGCTTCCTGTCTATCAGAAAGGACAACCTTTAATTGGCTTAAGCAGCAGCTACAGTGAGACCATAGCTAGTCTTTTCTTATGTTAACAAAAGCTCCTAGATTCATGGAGATGCTTCCTGACTATCAGAAAGGACAATCTTTAATTGGCTTAAGCAGCAGCTACAGTGAGACCATAGCTAGAGTTTTTGCTCACCACTTGTGGATGGAATGTTTGAAACTTACTGGTTGGAATATATGAAACTTCCTCCTTTGTTAGTATCATTGAACTAGGAATCCAATACATAATTTTGAGATCACAAGTTAATTCTAGTTCTAAATTAGGCCCTTAATCAATTAATTTGTCAGAAGTTAATGCCAAGAAGTGATGAACAGGTTCTGATCATCTCCTTAATGTTCAAGTAGTCAATGTTTATGTTTTGTGATCTACTTACTGATATAGCATGAGACAAGAAAAGCGGGTGATCTAAGCCGCAAGCCCTGTTAGGAGTCCATTTACTCAAGAGGTTGAAGGTTCGAGTTGCGGTGAGAATGACTGCAACTCACTTCAATCTTGAAGAGGATGGCCAGTCAAGAAAACTTCACTTAGATTTGATTTGCTGGAGATCTGACAGAAGCAAAAGAATATCTGATTTCCAAAATGTTATTTCTTGTGCTGATTTCCTAATTGTAAAGGTATTAAAGGCACCATCAATCAATGTTCCTACCGATAGATGCTAATGTATATGATTAAGTGAATGTTCATAAAGTTGGAATCTTGAAACTTATATCAGAAGCGGTACTGCATAAGCATACCTGAGAAATCTGGATATGTTGCATCAGCCACTAGCACCATCACATGGATTCTACCTCGTCACCATTAGCAAAGGCCAAGTGTATTCCGTCTTTTTCTATGTCAGAAACTGTTTCATTAACCAGCAATGAAACAGACGTGTCCAATAACTATGTAAAAAATAAGAATGACAAAGAGTCTGACCAGATTTAGGCCGCCATTGAATCTAATTTGACTCTTGAATAGCTTTAATTCAATTTTGATTTGGGTCAAGTACTATAATGACTTCATTTTATTGAAATAGTTCGGATTAATTAGAGGAGATTTAATTTACCAACTCCAGTCAAGAGATTTCCTGAAATCAATGTCTGCCAAGTGAGTAGGTCCTCACATGAGCATGGAATCCCAGAGAAGCTATATCCTAGCATACCAAGAAAAAAACTTTGGAAAAGCACCCTGATGGTGTCAGTAAGGTCACATTTTGAAACATCTTGGAACTTGATGATGCTCTGTTACTTCATCTGCTTAGAGTTTCCAGGTTGGCCAACTAAAAGATAATATATACTTTGAAGCAACTCACAGGCCCTTATCTGAGTTGTGTTGTTAAACTGAACATGTTCCTTTCCAGAAAACCAGCAGATTCATTTGTCTGCTAAGTATGCTTATTAAAGTTGGTAAAATGGTCCCTGAATTCATAGCCTCATCTTCACATTCAGCTGGCATTTCCTGGTTGAGTATAGAGGCTCCCTGAATTTATGTTACAAGCAATGCCAGTGAAGATGAGGCTATGAACATCGTGCCCATAATGCAGACAAAAGACAACAGCTTTATATGGGAAACATATCAAAGTTCAAACCTTGATTTCATGTCCTGCTCCTGTCAAGAACTAACTGTACAGTTCCTTTTCAGAAATTTTAATTTCTTGCACCAAAAGAAAAAAATAGCTGTCTCCTCTCTGTGTAAGAGTCCAATTTCACATTTTAAGGTAAAGAGCAAAAGAGGTGATATAGACATGCAACAAATGGAAACGCGGTTTGATTTGGTCCACAAAGTCACTTTCTGGCTTGCTTCTCCTTCTTTATGCATCAATTTGTGTTAAAATATCCAAATTTGTGTTTTACAAATTAAGTAAAACGTATTATTATAATTATAATTTAATATAAATTATTAAATTAAACCTTTCAATTGACAAATGTTTAAGGAACAACACCAACTTTCAATAAAATAGGGTCTTAATTTTTAAGATAATGATCAAATATCTTAAATTATTAATTTATCAATTATGAATTTAGAAATTATATTAATGAAAAGGCTGAGCCCCTTAGGGGTTGGTTGAGTTGGTGGAGTGGACGAGCATGGGGCCAAAAGGTCTTGTGTTCAATTCCTCTTTCTTATGCTCTCTCGATCGAGCATGTCATACAGGATTTGCCTAGTGTAAAATGTCTAATTGACGTAATTTGCAGATTATTATATTAATCTGAAGATTTACTCAATACGCATCCAAAAATTATGATTATGGTCCTCTGTTTTAAAAAAAAAAAAAGGAAGACAGTCCAATACAAAAAAGCTAAGAGTATGGTCAACAAATTTCACCTACTTATCAAGTATAGTTGCACACTTTCCTCTCACAATCATTGACAGGACATATCCTCACAATATCACTTTATTATCTCATACTTTTACTCACTTCAAAAATAAAACTATTTTAAAATCTAAATAAAATATCAATTAGTATTAAAATTTAAAATTTTAAAACTATTTTTAAAAATTATCAATAAATATAACAACTCAATCAATGTTCCACTAAAATACAGAGTTTGGAAACATTAAAGATGCACAGTCTGCATAAGAGTCTCCGTTTTGTGATAGTTAGAAGAAGATCATCAATGTAAGTAGCTAAATTGTTCAAATAGGTTGTTTCCATAACTGATCACAAAGAAGCAACTTTTACGAATTCCTCAATACTCTCCGTCTTGAATAAGAGTTATGTATCTATTATTGAATTTATACAGTTGATTTATGTCATTTTAATAATAATTTATATTATAATAACTTGAAAAATAGCAACTTTTTAAAATTTTTAATAACTATTAACATATTTTTAAATAATTCAAAATAATGTTTTAGTTTTAATTTTAAAATTTATTTATGAATTATAAACTAAAGGACTACTTGGCACTTGCTCTTGCTATAGCTGTCATTCCTACAATGACAGTCAGCAGCATGTGGTATATGCCACTGTTTTCTTACAATATGATGAGTATTGGATTGCTTAGCCTCACCTTATATTTATTTATTTATTTATACTTATTTATATACTAAATAATTAAATAACTAATCCATTTTGTGCATTACTATATAGCAAGCCAAAGGCAAAGCCAAAGCACAGACCACAAAAATCTAAAAGCAAACCTAAAGTCTCTCAAAAAGGTAAAAGAACAAACATTTACAATCTACAATACAATGCAGGAAGAGGAAGAGTTGCCACCCTTTTGGCTCCAAACCACCACCACCCTCCACCGTGGTCGCCGCCGCCGGAGTAACCCATTCTCCTCCTCCATCTGCCTCAACTCTGGCCTACTCCTCATAGCCTTAGTAGTCATAGCTTTCGTCTTAATCTTCATTGTTGTTCCTTCCTTAACATCTTTCACTTCTCAAATCTTTAGACCACACTCGATCAGGAAAGGTTGGGATTCACTTAACCTTGTTCTTGTCCTCTTCGCTATTGTCTGCGGATTTCTCAGCAGAAACAACAACAGCGACAACAGCAGCCAAAGTGCAGGCTTTTATGGAGACCAGAGCCTGTCTGGTTTGAGACAAGATTCTCAGAAGTCGCACCCTTCGACACCTCGTACATGGTACGATCAAGATCGAACAACGTATAACGGCTTGAGCAGGTTGAGGAGCTTCAGTTCTTATCCAGATCTACGTCAGGAATCCAACTGGATCACTAACGAAGAAAGATGGCGATTTTATGATGATACCCATCTTCACAGTTACAGAGCTTCAAGCTCTTATGAGATCAACCCTGGCGATCCTCCACCAGAGAAAGAAGAAGAATCCAGCAAGAATGAGGAAGCAGTACAAGAAGGTGTAGATACCAAAGATATACATGTTGTTACTTCTGTGATTAGCCATCAGAAGGAAGTTAATTATAAACCACCACCTGAAAATCCATCTCCTCACCGTCGACCACCGTCACCGCCGTCGACCAAGCCGTCATCTCCTCCACAACCACCACTTTCGGGGGCTACCTCCAAAGTTGTGAAGAGGAAAGTGAAGAGAACATACCATGACCTTGGACATCATGAGAAACGAAGTGAAGATAGAAACTTGGAAATGGTTAAGGACATTTATATACGGCCGCCTTCACCACCTCCTCCGCCACCTCCGATCAAAGAAAATGAGAAAAGGAGAGGTAAAGATAGTTTCTTGGTGTCTTTGAGAAGGAAGAACAAGAAGCAGAGACAAAAGAGTGTTGAAAATCTTGCGAGCTTGTTTGATCATCCTCAAACTTCGCATACATCGATAACACCGTCACCTCCACCACCCCCGCCTCCGCCGCCACCCCATTTCTTCCAAAATATTTTCTCTCCCAAAAGAGGCAAAACCAAGAAAATTCACTCAGTGCCACCACCGCCTCCTCCACCCCCACCATCATTTACCATCACGCAACCACTTCAATCTCGTGCGTCAAAAACCAAGTCCCAAGTTGCTCAAGTCACGTCAAATAAAACACCAAAGCAGGTGAAAACAAACACCACCCTTGAAGAGAACGTCGATAGTGGCAATGCATCACCTTTGATTCCGATACCACCACCACCGCCTCCGCCGCCGTTCAAGATGCCACCTTGGAGGTTTGTAGTTGAAGGTGACTACATAAGGGTCGGAAGCTTCAACAGTTCGCTAAGTGGGTCACCCGATTCTGACAGCCTTGAAGATCCATCAGATAAAGAATCAAGTAACAGTCCAATGGCTGACGGTGGAGGGACAGCTGCATTGTTCTGTCCAAGTCCTGATGTGAACACCAAAGCTGATAATTTCATTGCAAGGGTCAGAGCTGGTTTGATGTTGGAGAAGGTCAATTCTGTGAAGGGTAGATCAAATCTTGGCATAGAATCAAGCTCAGTGAATGAAGGAGAAGGGAGAAGTTAGACCTGATTCTCTGTTCTTGTTCTTTCTGTTCTTGAGCTCTCATCGACTTTATTTTTTCTCCAAATTTTTAATACTTTATAGTCCAATCTTCTTCTTTCAATGAGGATTTGTTGATCTGACATACAGATAAACACATAGGAATCTAAAGGGACCTTTTGAATTATACAAGTAATTGTTTGTTTTTGCTTTTTTGTATAGAACACAGCTTCATTCTTTCTGAAGATTACCAGGGGAAGCTAGAGATGTTTGTATGTAATGATTGGAGTTTGTGGTTGAGAATTTGCGATCTTGTTTGGAAGAAAATGATATTTTTAAATATTATATTTATTGATTCCTTAAATCAACGGATAAAATATTAATCATTTATAATTAAGTCCGTAAAACAGTAATTATTATTAGACAACAAAACACGTTTCCACTCTTAACCAATCACACGTTACGAACATTTTTTGATTTTGGACCATAAGTCTCTTGAATCAGGAATTGGGCCACCATTTTCGGACAAAGGAGTAGGTAGTTGAGTGTATATATATATATATACATATATATACATATGTTGTGTCGTGCCATGTGAATCGTATGTACTTTACTTGAAGTTAATGGCTTTTAGTGCCTTAATGGTCAAGTCATGGCAGAGCATGAACTCCAGACCATCTTACAGATTGTGTATAAGCAACTTTGGATTGCAGAAGACATTGTTAAAAGCTAGAATTTCTTTGTACGCAAATCAATCCGAAATGCTAATTCTAATGAAAAATTCATTCTTGCTTTATGCTTGAAACACACCTTGCTTGATTCCAACCAACATCTATGCTTTGCTTCTTCTAATCATTATCAATCTATGGATTCACATGAGAAGCTAACAGTCCCACTATATCTGCAGCATTTTCAAAAGAGTAGCTAACAAAACTGCAAAGATCAATATAGTTAATGAATGTCTTGTCTGCCAACTTACCTAAACTTGTGTCTTTTGCTACAATAAAACGTTTTGAATAGGACTTGAGTTGTGTGAACAAATAACGTTCCCCGCGTTTTAGGGGCTTGTTTGAAGCCTAAACAAACATAAGGTTCAGGGATGCTGTAGCTCGACCAAGAAGAGGTTGTAGTTAGAGATGACAAATTAGGTCATGTGTGAAAACAAATTCGATCAATCATGAAAAACCAGGCTTATTTGCTCCAAACTTAGACGTTGGAGCCTGATTGAAGATTTTCTAACTTGGGTTCGGGTCTTCGGAGGTCCAAGCCCGGGAAAGTCATTGCCAACTATAGACATGGTAGTGAGTTGGGCTTCTTACAATAAAATAGCTTTAGTAAGTATGGGTTTAGCCCATAATGAAACTCAATGGGATGATGTTTTTCAACAGTTTATCTACTTAATGATCATTTTTCAAATAAGATAGCACTGAAAAGTTCTTTCCTTCACGAGTGTCTGATGAGCCAAATTGGAACTCAAAACAGAAAAGAAAGGAATGCCAGGAAGGAACATAATCTGTAGAGTTCTGATCCATATGAGTAAAACTTGTCAGGCTCTAACCAGAATAATACACCAAGACACATAAAGCTCACTGGTTAAGCAAGGTGTTTGATATGCTGGGGAATGAGAGCCCTGGATCCCGGAAGACCAAAACATTCTAATGGTGAAAAGAAACAGAAATGCTCAAACAATAGCAGCAATAGCAGCTAGTATGGAACACAATGAACATATAAAACAAACAAGTTATAAAACTTTCATTAACTCAAGAAAGGAAATGGTATCTCAACCGTGTTTGTCCTCCTCTAAAAGCTTTGAGCTCAGACAGTTTCAATCCTACGGAGAAACTTTCAATACCACAAATAAAAGTTCAAACAATGACAACCATGACTAAAACAGCAATAACCTTGACTAACACGACATGACTTACAAAGGTTCCTAATCAAAATTTGGTGTTTTACTGCCCAAATACTTCTTCAAAACATCCATAACCGAGCCAAAATCAGCCTTGACACTCACAGGTGGATTAGCAAACCTACAAGCCATATCTTTGATATTATTAGAATGGTAGTCAATCTTACTCTGAGTAAACTTCAAGCCGTGAGCTGTACTGACCACCACAGTCCGATCGCTCGGCCCAATCACACCTCTATTCCTAAGCTTAAACAATGCTGTCAGCGCTACCCCTGTATGGGGGCATATAAACATACCAGTAGAATCTGCTTGAGCCATAGCATCCATCAACTCCTCCTCAGTAGCCTCTTCAACAATCCCATCAGAATTCTTCAACGCATAAACAGCTCTATCAATAGAAACTGGATCACCGATCTGAATGGCAGATGCAAATGTACTATTTGCCCTAATAGGTTTGAACTCTTTCCAACCAGATTTGTAATACAGATACAAAGGATTTGCATTAGCCGACTGTGCACAGACAAGCCTAGGAATCCTATCAACAAGTCCTAACTCCTTACACATGTGAAAACCTTTGTAAAAAGCATATATGTTCCCCAAATTACCTCCAGGAACAACCACCCAATCAGGAACTTCCCAATCAAACTGCTGCAGAATCTCAATTGCAGCTGTTTTTTGCCCCTCCAACCTTAAACTATTCAATGAATTAGCCAAGTAAATAGGTAGCTCAGATGTGATTTCCCTTATCAACTGCATACACCCATCAAAGTCAGTATCGATACTCAACACAAAAGCCCCATTAGCAATAGGTTGAACAAGTTGAGCCATAGATATCTTATTAGCAGGCAAGAATACAATGGAGGGAATACCCGCCGAGGCACAATAAGCAGACAAAGCCGCCGACGTGTCTCCGGTGGAAGCACAACCAACTCCTACCACCGGCTTATTCATTTTCCGGAGCCTATTCACTTGACTAACCAAAACAGTCATTCCCAAATCCTTAAAACTACCAGTATGACTAATCCCACAATGCTTAACCCACAAATCGTTCATACTCAAGAAATGTTTACCAAACCTCTCTGCCCAGAACAGATTCGAGTTGCCTTCAAAAGCACTCACAATGTCATCACTCGATATCTCCGGCAAGACCCATTCTTTCTTGGACCAAACCCCGGATCCGTATGGCCAAGTGGTCTTCCCAACCCGAGAATCGAAAAGGTTCCTCCAATAAGATCCAGGAAAGGCCTTTAGTGCATCCATATCGTGTTGAACGTCGAGAAGACCACCGGACTGCGACCGGTACACGACCTCATCGA
Organism: Erythroxylum plowmanianum; assembly: GCA_025531925.1. Lineage (NCBI taxonomy): Eukaryota > Viridiplantae > Streptophyta > Magnoliopsida > Malpighiales > Erythroxylaceae > Erythroxylum > Erythroxylum plowmanianum. Next base: position 4,278,237 of record JANVCQ010000005.1, read on the forward strand.
GAGAGTACGACTCCGTACAGGTGGGTCCAGCGTTGAAAGGCACGTACTTTGCCGTCAAGTTTTGGTCTGGCTGTGGATTGCTGAGGTTTAACAAGCGAGCAGAGTCACGAATGTTACAACCTTTGCTCGAAGAGCCAGTACTTGTGGTTTTAGTCGTCGTTTGTTTGGAAGAGTCTGACGATGCTTTGATCGTGGGGATGAAATGGGTTGTCCTGCGGTGGTCTCCAACAGGTTTGGCGGTGATCAGGTGGAGGTGGGCCGATTGGAAAAGTGAAGAAGAAGAAGTGGACATTGTATGTGACTCTGGGAGATCTTAGCAACTTGGAGGAGACTTTTTGCAGTGTAAATCGGAGGGTTTAAGGAACGCGACGCGACTCTTAAGTTGAGCTTCGTTTAGTTCAGCTTAGGCGTACCAACAGGTCGAATCTAACTTTAGTGGGTTCAGTTTAGATCCGATAACTGGTTGGAGTTGAGTCGGGTCCAACCTGTTATTGGTTCGGTTCGATTTTTTATAAAATGGTTTGACTCGTAAATTAAAATTTAATAAAATTCTAATAACATATTTAAAATTTATATTTAAATATGTTTAATTTTTAAAAATAACTTGACTTTAGTTCATTCAATTTAGATATGATAATCGATTAGAGTTAAGTCAGGTCAAATTTCTTAGTCTTGTTTGATTGAGAGGTTAATAATAAAACATAACATATTTTTATTATTTGATTAAATATTTTGTAATAAAATGAAACGGAATGAAAAGAAAACAAAGAGTTTTATGTTATGTTTCATTTCGTTAAAATTATTTTTTTGGGTCAACTGATTTCGTCTAAAGTTTTCCCATTCCTTGCAATGCATAAAAATATACTTTGGACCTAAAATAAATATTAAAAAATTATTATGCCAGCAAGGAGGGTTTGTCTTGTCGTATAAGGATATCTAAAGCATTGTACTTTTACATGTACAGCCACAGGATGTCTTGAAATTACAAGACCTCTCATGTTCAAAAAGTTAAAATATTTATGAATATTATAAAAATTAATTAAAGATTAAATAAAATTAAAAATTTTAAATATGATTATAAGATATTGTTTTTATTTATAAAATTTTTTTAAGTTTATTTAAAAAAGATTGTTAAATAAAAATTAATTGATTTATGTAAATTTATAAGAATTTATTAATTTTCAAAAATTACTTGATTAATTAATAAATATAGACTATCTTAACAAAAAGATTTATTAAAAATAGATTTAAAAAATTAAAAATCAAACTGAAAAGTTAAACGGTTCAAGATTTTTACAATTAGGCCGGTTGAATTGGTTAATTTTTTGATTTTTATTAAAATTAATTTTTTAAACTTTTGGTTAGATATTAATTATTTGATAAAATAAAATTAGAATATTGATGATTGTTGATTTAAAGCATCATATTTAATTAAATAATGATAAAATTATCAATTAACTAAAATATTGC
>JANVCQ010000005.1:4279806-4296955 GCA_025531925.1 Erythroxylum plowmanianum
AATTAATTTTTTTAAAAATATAATTGTAAAATATTATTTTTATTTATCAAACAATTTGAAGTTTATCTAAAAAATATTGTTAAATAAAAATTAATTAATTAATTTAAGTTTATAAGAATTTATTAATTTTTAAAAATTGATTGATTAATTAATAAATATAAATTATTTTTAACAAAAATAATTATTAAAAAATTGATTCAAAAATTAAAAACCAAACCGAAAAGTTGAACAGTTTAAGATTTTTACAATTAGGCCAGTTGGATCTAATGAGTTTTTTATTTTTATTGAAATTAACTTTTTAAAATTTTGTTTAGTTATTAATTGTTTGATAAAATAAAATTAGAATATTGATGATTGTTGATTTAAAGCATCATCTTTAAGTAAATAATGATAAAATTACCAATTAACTAAAATATTGCTTTTCTCAATTGAAACTATTTTGTTAAACACTTGAAGGTAAGAAAATTTGAAAGAAAATAAGGAAATTAAAAAAAATTCTTTTAATGTCATAAAAATAATTAAAAAAGGCAAAAGAGAAAGGAAAAAGGGTACTATGTAATTAATTGGGAAAACATGTCCGGTTTAGAATAAAGAAATTGAAACTTGAGTTGAGTCAGCTTAATAAGTCAATAATGATGTTCCAATGGCTGTCTTTTTCTTTTTTCTTTTTAATTTGAAAATTCCATTTCTCAAGAGAAGCTCTCAAGCCCCCATTAGAGAAATAGAGAGAGAAACGAGAGTAAAGAAGCTGTCTTTGGTTGTGTCCCCACATAGATGAGCCAAACAATCATAGAGAGAGACAGAGAGGTACAAAATCAGACTCAAAAAGACCTCCTTTCGTGAGAGATTCACACATCCAAAGCCTAAAAGATACAGAATCAGACCCAGAATCAAAAGAACCTTTTCATAGAGATACTTCTTGTTGGGTGTGGTTTATCTTGGTATAAAAAGCTTTATTCTTGAGCGAGGGAGGGAGTTGTGTGTATTTTTAGTTTTTGAAATTTGAGAATTTTGAATCTATTGATTGGCTTAAGCTTCAAGCTCTGATCTTAGAGCTGAAGGATCTTTGTTAGATGAGTTGAGAGGACCAGCTTCTTTGGTATTATCGAATGGTAAGTTGGAAGCAGAAAGCATGATTCTTTCTTATGCCCATCTGCCTTCTCCTTGTATATGTGCTGTTGTTCTTGTAGTACTTATGCAAATTGCGTAGTGTTAAGGGTCTTTTTTGTTTGTTACATTCGAATAGAGGCATGAATCTTTTTTTCTGTTGGAATTTTGTTGTTGTTTTGCTTGTTTCTTTACGAGTTAGAACTTGGGTTGAATTTGGGTTTACTTCGTATGACTAGGGAATAACCGTTTACTTATTACATTCTTTTCATTTGACTGTTCTAATTTAAGTTTTTGAAAGTTAAAGACTAGTACTTTGGACAGTTCTCTGTGGAGATGACATCTTTATAATGCTTAAGCGCGATTTGGACGATATATTAAGCTAAACAGGAAAATAGAAAAGGTTAAAGGATTGACAGGCATATTCATTGGTTTTTGACTTGAATTGTGCTAACTGCCTAACGCTGAGTAGCTGGTGTTTCAGGCAAGTTAAGTTGATAGACAGAATTCATATTTTGCTTCCTTTTAAATAGGTGGTTTAGGCTATGGTTGTTAGGAAATGGCCTAGTGCTAAGAGTATGAGTGGTGGCCAAATGATCATTCTTGAAGAAGCCAATTCTAATTCACGACCTCAACATTTCGATACAGAAGTTGTGAAATTGAGGATAAGGGGTTTAGAACCAAAATCCTTCCATTCCCATTTTTAGCATTGATGTTCAGAGAGTTAGTCTGGATTAGTAGCCATTAGTTGGGACTTGTCAGGGTTTGGACGAGATTTGTTGTGCTCTACATCATACATTCAAGTCCTTAATCTTGCTCCGGGGATCGGAAACTCCTTGTTTACTTGCTTCCTTTGCCTTTACATTTCCAGGCTGCACCAGACAATATAATTGTTGGGTCTCATGTATGGGTTGAAGATCCTATTTTTGCATGGGTTGATGGTGAAGTTACACGGATAGCTGGCAATGAAGTTCATGTCAGTACCACTCTTGGAAAAACTGTAAGTGTTGTGACATTTCAGTACATGTTTAAATGTTTGTATGTATGGTTCTTGATATATATGAGACTTATGTTTCTACTATTACAAAGTTATTGAAATGCCATGTTGAAATGTTCATGATGACAAAGGATTCCGTGGCTTTTGGTTTTGATTAAGGTTGTTGCAAATATGTCGAAAGTTTTCCCAAAGGACAATGAAGCTCCTCCTGGAGGTGTGGATGATATGACAAAGCTTTCATATCTGCATGAGCCTGGAGTTTTGCAAAATCTGGCTACTAGATATGAACTGAATGAAATCTATGTGCGTTGCCCCTTTTCCTTATCAAGCTGAAATTTCATTTATTCTTATTCAAACTATGAGTACATAATGCTTCCATTACAAGTTCAAATTGAGCTTAATGAACAGGGTCATAGCCCAGACTAAGTTGGTGATTGATCTCTTGGTCTTGCTGAAATAGTCTGGCTTGATAATGGATGTCTTTCCAATATGGAGGTGTCTTAATGAGAGAAGTTACAAAACCACCTTTACACCAGCACAGTGGACAAGGCCTTCATTAAAGGACAAATGAAATGCCTCTCAAGGAGAGGAACAACATACTAACTCCAAAAATGAGAGGAAAAAAAAAAGGAGCATCACACCTGAGGCTTAATTTTCCTTTTATCGGACCTGAGGCTTAGTTTTTCTTTTATCTTAGTTACAAAGAAACTTTTTTTTAAAAAATAAAATGAGCCTAATGCAATGGGAATAATGACACAATGCTTGAGTGTAATAAGTCTAAATTATTCTCGCGGTGTTAATGGTTATTAGTTGTGCTATATTTTTGCAGACGTACACCGGGAATATCTTGATTGCGGTTAATCCGTTTCAAAGGTTGCCTCATCTGTATGATACTCACATGATGGAACAGTATAAAGGAGCTGTATTTGGAGAACTCAGTCCTCATGTCTTTGCAGTGGGCGATGCTGCATACAGGTGATATGAAGCTCTATCCTTTTGTTATTGTTCTTGCGTGCTCTTATAGGGTTTTCTTATTTATATGCCATGGTGCAAGAAAATAGGGCAATGATCAATGAAGGGAAAAGCAATTCAATTCTGGTCAGTGGGGAAAGTGGAGCTGGTAAAACCGAGACAACAAAGATGCTTATGAGATATCTTGCTCACTTGGGAGGGCGATCTGGAGTAGAAGGAAGAACAGTTGAACAGCAAGTTCTGGAGGTAAGCTGGATTTAACTTGAAAGTTACTCTTTTTTGAAATATTCATCACATTTTGTTTATCATATTGTGTATGATAATGATTCTGAATTTGCATTCCTTTCTTTGATATGAGTTGTACAGTCCAATCCAGTTCTTGAAGCATTTGGTAATGCCAAGACAGTCAGAAACAACAATTCAAGGTACAGATAAGCTTATAAATTTTTTCATGTCATTTGTTGGAAATATTGTGTTGGTTCTTAATTATGAACATTGAATGTTGTTTCATCATTGCTTTTTGGGCATGTCAATGTAGTCGTTTTGGTAAATTTGTGGAAATCCAATTTGACAAACATGGGAGGATATCTGGGGCAGCTATTAGGACTTATCTGCTTGAAAGATCTCGTGTTTGCCAAATTTCTGATCCAGAGAGAAACTACCACTGTTTTTACCTTCTATGTGCTGCACCAACTGAGGTGATTTGCAATTTCTTCCTTTGTTTCATTTAAATCATGAACTTTGGTACCGCATCGGTTAAATGATGTTCCTGATTGTTTATGTGTGCTTGAGTTAAATTTCTTTAAGTTGTTTGCAGGACATAGAGAAGTATAAACTAGGGAGCCCCAACTCTTTCCACTATTTGAATCAGTCAAAGTGTTATGAGCTGGATGGAGTCAATGATGCACATGAGTATCTCGCCACTAGAAGGGCTATGGATATAGTTGGAATCAGTGAGGAAGAGCAGGTTGCTTTTTCCATTATCTCAAGAGGCTTGGCATTTATTTGGTTGACTCTTGATTCATCTATTGTCCAGTTAGATCTGATGTAGTACAATTGTTTCAGGAGGCAATTTTTAGGGTTGTGGCTGCAATACTTCATCTCGGTAATGTTGATTTTGCTAAGGGAGAGGAGATAGATTCATCAGTTATTAAGGATGGGAAATCTAGATTCCATCTTAATATTACTGCAGAACTTTTAAGGTATTTGCACTTTTCATGTCTGTGTTAAGCATTAGCATAATGATCTGTGGTTTAGAAATTGTGCCTGTGCTGATTAATTTGTGGGCAGGTGCGATTTGAAGAGCTTGGAAGATGCCCTAATTAAGCGTGTAATTGTTACCCCAGAAGAAATTATAACCAGAACTCTTGATCCAGAGAATGCAATTGCTAGCCGGGATGCTTTGGCTAAGACATTATATTCTCGTTTATTTGACTGGTATTGGAGCTGATTGACCCTCATTTTGTTTCTTTCTCCTTAATTCTTTGGTATTTGTAACTATCTTGTCTTATTTGTGAGGTAGTAAATAATGTGCTTAACATTTTTGTATCAAGGCTGGTGGAGAACATTAATGTGTCCATTGGACAGGACCCGAACTCGCAGTCGATAATAGGAGTTCTTGACATATATGGATTTGAAAGTTTTAAATGCAACAGGTATCTTTCATTATCTCAGCAATATGTTTTCAGACTCTCTATACGTAAAGACTAACAGAGGATAGTATTTACTTGGTGTGGTCTGTTATAAAATAGTAACAACTGTACCTCTTGAAATTTCAGCTGTATCTAGGCGAATCTGTCTCTCACAGAATTGTCTGTAGAAAGTGGATTCAATTCTAATGTTTTTTCTTACTCTTCTAATTGACATGGTATTAACAAAGTCACAGAATGGTGCCTGCTATTCATTTTCCGTAACAAGAATCAAATCCAACTGCTTTCTAGAACTTGTATGTCTGGAGATGTCCCAAAGGACGTGTTCGCAATATGTATTATTACGTCCCATATTTTACTTTCTAGGGTTGTGTCACAACCACTTTGATTCCAAACTCTTTTCTCTACCTCAAAGATAGGGGAGAATGACCAATTATCTGGGCTGATGAGGTTTCCTGTTATCTTCTTTTAACTTTAACAAACAGTTTTGAACAGTTCTGCATCAATTTCACAAATGAGAAGCTGCAACAACATTTTAATCAGGTTTGCTTTTGTATATGGTGATTTAATCTTCCACTTATCTGGAGAAAATAAGATTGGTTTTAATTTGTTTTAATTTTATATTTGCAGCATGTCTTTAAAATGGAGCAGGAAGAGTATACTAAAGAAGAGATAAACTGGAGCTACATTGAGTTTATTGATAACCAGGATGTGTTGGATCTGATAGAGAAGGTAGTTGTTTGCTTATGCAATTTTACTATGTTTTGATTTTTTTGCTTCTTTTAAGTTCTTTATTCTTTCAAAGTTGCTATCTACTAACTGTCAGATTGAATTTAATTTTAATACGATGGTAAGTCACATTTGATTTCTTACAGAAACCTGGAGGAATAATTGCACTCCTAGATGAAGCCTGGTACGCTGTTCTAGTTGATTCTTATCTCCATCTTGTAATAGTTCATCATTTGTTGCTATGGTTTTGTTATGATTATCTTTACCTTTTACAGCAATTCTCATGTTTAATATATCATCTTTGCAGCATGTTTCCGAGGTCTACTCATGAAACATTTGCGCAGAAGCTGTACCAGACTTTCAAAAATAATAAACGCTTCATCAAACCTAAACTTTCCCGTACTGATTTCACTATATCCCACTATGCAGGGGAGGTAAAAATATTAGCTCCTGTTTGTGTGATTGATCTTCGGATCTATTGTTGCTTTTCAGAAATTTTTACAGATTTATAAACAACGATTTTCCAGGTAACTTATCAAGCAAATCAGTTCCTGGACAAAAATAAAGATTATGTGGTTGCTGAACATCAAGCGTTGTTGACTGCCTCAAAATGCAGTTTTGTGGCAGGTCTTTTTCCTCCGCTTCCTGAAGAATCTTCAAAGTCATCCAAATTTTCTTCCATAGGTTCAAGGTTTAAGGTAACCCCTGCGTAATCACTTTCCAGACCTCTTGTTTAGTTGGTGAGGTCAAAGTGGAACTTATTGTTATTGGGTTATTGTTCTTTCCCTTTCCGGTACTGATTTCCACAGTTGATGTAAGTTGGAGATAGTTTCTAAATCACTTCCTCTGTAATCCTAACTAATTTGAAGGTTGTAAATCAACTTGTAGGTGAAAGATAACACTATTTGAGTCCTATTCTTGGTCTGCTTTTTGCTTGACGGTCATCATTTTTTCATGCTCACACTTCATGAAATCTGAAAGTGTACTTGTAATTTGCAAGTGGAGGTTGGGAAAAAGAAAGTTGAAACAAGTAATGCTGCCTTTCTTTGGTATTGTATGGGGATGTACTTCATTTTAAAGCTGATCTTGCTTTCACTGTAAAATAGCCTTTTGAATTCAGCACTACAAGTAAATTTTTTTTTTCTTATTCTGATTGAAGTCCTCTTATTTTCTTCAAATTTTTGTAGTTTTAGATCTTCAATGGCACGCTTATTGATTGCCATGTTCCTAGCTTGATCAATTATTTGCTATTCAAATACTCATCTCAGTATCTTCATTTATTGTCTCAGCTACAACTTCAATCTCTGATGGAGACTTTGAGTGTGACAGAACCTCACTACATTCGCTGTGTGAAGCCAAATAATGTTTTGAAACCTGCTATTTTTGAGAACTCAAATGTCATTCAACAATTGCGCTGTGGTGTGAGTGCATCATGGAAATAATGCTTTATTATCTTTATAATAGACTTATTTTCTTCTCTCTTCAAATAAAATATGACATTTTTTGTTATTGTTTAGGGTGTTCTTGAAGCAATTAGAATTAGCTGCGCTGGATATCCAACCAGACGAACGTTCTATGAGTTTCTCAATCGATTTAGTCTCCTTGCTCCTGAAGTTTTGGAAGGAAAGTAAGTCACAATCATTTCATGAACGATGCTTTATGTGATTACTACTGGACAGGGCTATACATGACTTCTCTATCCATATGACAGCTACGATGATAAGGTTGCATGCCAGATGATTCTTGACAAAAAGGGGCTGAAAGGATATCAGGTGATCAAGCGTTGTCCTCTGTTCTTATTTTGCTAGTTGCTTATTCTATTGCAAAAATATTTTCCTGACATCTCTTGAAAATATAAGTCCTTGCTAGTTTTGTGTTTGCTTTTATTTTTCTCCATCTTGAGTTTCTTTATTTTTGGGTGGGTTAAATGTAACATTTAAAGCCTCCTAATGGAGTGTGATAATTTTAAACTGTATAGTTGGCCATTTGTGAGGTTTCTAAAATCTTGAGTTGAGACTTGTAAAAATGAAGAATCAGAGTTTTTAACAGTTTAGTTATATGGATCACAAACTTTTCTACTTAATACTTGACAGATAGGCAAGAACAAAGTATTTTTGAGAGCAGGTCAGATGGCTGAGTTGGACGCCAGAAGAGCAGAGGTGCTTGGGAATGCAGCCAGAACAATTCAGCGTCAAGTTCGCACTTACATTGCTCGCAAGGAATTTCTTGCCTTCCGTCAAGCTGCTACGAAGCTACAGTCTTGTATACGAGGTGATTCCTTTGTCCCTATCAAGTTGGAGATAATCTACTCACTAAAAACTATTTTCATACTAGATTTGGCACTTGAGCAATCCTGGACAACCTTTTTTCTAATATTTTAGTTGGCAATGCAAATAATATACAACTTCAAAAGTCCTTAAAGTTGTCTGTTTTGGCTTATCCCCAAGTTAAGAATTATACATAAGAGATATAATCATTTAGTTTCTTCTTGTTCTTAGTTTGCCACTTGTTTGATTCATAAGAATCTTAATTGATGCACTCCCTTGTAACCTGCTTTTCCCTTATTTCTTTAGGTAATATGGCCCGCAAGCTATTTGAACAATTGAGGCAGGAAGCTGCAGCGTTGAGGATCGAAAAGAATTTCCGATCCTACATTGCTAGGAAAGCTTATATGAGAGTGAGATCATCTGCAATTATGTTGCAGACAGGTTTAAGGGCAATGACTGCTCACAATGAATTTAGGTTTAGGAAGCAAACTAAAGCGGCCATTGCAATTCAGGTACTTCTAATCTAACTCACTCTGCAAATTTGAGTTTGTTTAATAAAGAAAACCTCTTCAATTTCAGGAAAATTATTGACCTCTTTTTCTTTAACTTCTTGTGTGAAGGCTCATTGGCGATGCCACCAAGCTAATTCTTATTATAAGCGCCTTCAGACGGCGACAATAGTTTCACAGTGTGGATGGAGATGCAGAATTGCTAGACGAGAGCTTAGAAAGCTTAAAATGGTTGGATTTCAGCACTGAATATTGCGTTGTTTACATTTTCAATTTGTAAGATGCGATTGGGTTTAGGAAGATAAATGCTAACTTTTCATTTGCATTTAATTAGGCTGCTAGAGAGACGGGGGCTCTTAAAGAAGCAAAGGACAAACTGGAAAAGCGTGTGGAGGAGCTTACATGGCGTTTGCAACTGGAAAAGAGACTAAGAGTAAGAAGTTGTCTTTATCATCTAACGTGTATTTTTCCACCTCAAGGTGATGTCTTGAATGCTATAAAATTGACATTGACTTTGGAATTCAGACTGACCTTGAGGAAGCAAAAGCCCAAGAAACTGCCAAATTCCAGGAGGCATTGCATGCAATGCAATTAAAATTAGAAGAGGCTAATTCTTTGGTAATTAAAGAACGAGAGGCAGCACAAAAAGCAATTAGAGATGCACCTCCAGTCATTAAGGAAACCCCTGTGATAGTTCAAGATACAGAAAAAATCAACTCGCTAACTGCTGAAGTTGGAAAGTTGAAGGTAAGTCTGTTAATGAATATAAAAATTTCATCTTGATTAGTATTAGTTCCTGCATTATTGTGTAGTGCACCAACAGGAACAATATCTCAATAACCCTTACAGCCATGGTTCTTGTTGAATGCTAGTCATATAATGTTGATGCTTTTGTCATAAAAACTGTAAAAACATGCCTTGCATGAGCTAAGAAGGAAAGAATTGGCTTGCTAAAGCATGTTTTATATTTGCTGTCCACTAAGTTAAGCTGATTCACAACTTTCTGCACTTGGACTAGTTTTTTGCAGTGTTTTTCTTTTTGCTTGATTCTCTATTGACTCCAGTTCAATCAATTTCTCTTCAATCACAATGAAAGTGGAGTTCACCTTAGTTAGGCTGCTGTAATTGGTTGCTTCTGTGTTTAAGATGCAATAGTGAGTGTATAATTTGCATAATTCTTTGTGCACTCCTGCTGTTATGGTCATGATCTGTTTTAGCATTTTGCTCAGTTTGAAGTTATATTGAGTATAGCAAGTATGAATGATGGAAAAAATTTTCTTTTCAGGCTTTAGTGAACTCGGAAACTCAAGCAGCTGACAAAATAAGACAACTTTATGCTGATGCTCTGACCAATAATGAGCAACTTCATAAGAAACTTGAAGATTCAGAGAAAAAAGTGGATCAACTGCAAGATTCAGTTCAAAGGTTTGAAATGAAATTGCTCAATAAAACCAAAAAATATGTTTAAGGAAGAAGAGTAGGGGAGTGTGACGCATAAAAATAGTTTCTTGCTACAGATGCAAATTATTAATATTATTTCCCACTTTTCTTCTCTGCAATCTGTTTATCATTTTGTTCATAAATCTATATTTTCTACAGACTAGAAGACAAGGTGTCTAATCTAGAATCAGAGAATCAAGTAATCCGTCAACAAGCACTTGCTATATCTCCAACTAGTAAAGCTTTGACTGGAAGACTGAAGACAACTATCATTCAGGTACAAGTTACATGGCCTGTTCAATTTGGACAAACTCATCAATGCTAGAAGTAACATTATGTCTTCTGTCTGCAGAGGACACCAGACAATGGGAATATTCAAAATGGTGAAATAAAGAGAACACCTGTAAGGCTATTCTCGTATCTGTCCATGTATTCCCTGAAGTTGAAAATAATTATGCCTAACCTTGTCTAACAAATTTTAATTGTCTCAGGACTCAATACTTGCTGTATCCAATTCTAAGGTATCTGAAAATGAGGATAAGCCCCAGAGATCACTAAATGAGAAGCAACAGGTGGGCGGTCTCAGCTGAAATTGCTACAAAAACTGTCAAGGGAATCTTTGTTTCATAGACTTGAGCAACGTTGTCTTTTTTTATGTCAGGGTAACCAAGATCTGCTTATCAAATGTATTTCCCAAGATTTAGGATTCTCTGGGGGCAGGCCTGTTGCTGCTTGTCTCATGTACAAATGTCTTCTTGAATGGAGGTCATTTGAAGTTGAGAGAACAAGTATTTTCGATCGTATTATTCAAACAATAAGTTCAGCTATTGAGGTAATATAGAATATCCTGGTCTCCTTGTTATACGGCACATATTGGTCTTTTTCTGCTGGCATGGAAATGTTTCAAAATGTTTCAAAATCTTTTAAAGTCTGTTTCTTTGGGGAGTCTGATAGTTAACATTTTTGGTTTCCTTGGGACTGTTTGATCACTTCTATTTATGCCACAATGATGATCTTTACAGAATTTTCGTATTCAGGTCCAGGATAACAATGACACATTATCTTATTGGCTATCGAATTCATCCACATTGTTGTTGTTGTTGCAACGCACCCTTAAAGCAAGTGGAGCAGCAAGCTTTACTCCCCATCGACGAAGATCAACTTCAGCTTCTTTATTTGGGAGAATGTCCCAAGTGAGGAACATTTTCAGTGATTCTAGTGCATCATCTACCTATCTATTAACCATACAGTTTGCTAATGAAAGTCTTGTAACTAAAATATCAGGGCCTCCGTGGTTCACCACAAAGCTCTGGGTTCTCTTTCCTTAATGGTCGGGTGCTTGGTGCATTGGACGAAATGCGACAAGTGGAAGCTAAATATCCTGCTTTGCTTTTCAAACAACAACTGACAGCTTTTCTTGAGAAGATTTATGGAATGATAAGAGACAACTTGAAAAAGGAGATTTCTCCTTTGCTTGGACTGTGTATCCAGGTAACAGCGGACTATCTCTCTTAAGTTACTTGAAGTTAGAGCTATACCCGAAATGTTGCTGTGTTCTTTATGGAAGATTAGGTAATATGAAAGTTTGACCAGACTCCTATTTGTTGGATTCCTTACTTTTATTTTATATAAAGATCAATTATTTTTTGGATAATAATAACAAATTGCACAGTTAAGTAATAATTAGTTTTAGAATTGCTAAAACAACATATTAATTTCTTGCACATATATGAAATGTATGTCTATATTTGGCTTAAATTTAATTTGCACTAATCAATAACTTTTTTTTTTCGATAGTTGAAATTTAAATGTGAATTTTTATTTATATTTTTATCAGTATATTGATCTGTGTATTATAGATTAACAATTAACTGTGATTCGTTTTCAGATAATTACAATTTTAGATAATAATAAACTAACATTAGCTTCATTATCTAAGATGACCTGAAATTAAATGGTCACTACAAAATGTGGATTTTGCTGGTTCTCTGTCCGTAGTGCGAATGGTGAGCTAGTATACGTGCATGTCTGTGTACGACTTATCAGCAACATTTTGCACTTGTCTAGGCTCCTCGAACGTCACGGACTAGTCTAGTGAAAGGACGTGCTCAAGCTAATGCTGCAGCTCAACAAGCTTTAATTGCACACTGGCAAAGTATAGTGAAAAGCCTCAGTAATTGCTTGAAGACTATGAGAGCCAACTATGTGAGTGATGATCCAGATATGAAAATCTACTGCTGGTTTTCTTCCTCTGTAATGAAATAAATGCCTTCAATGTCATGATTCATACAGGTTCCGTCATTCCTCATCCAGAAGGTGTTTACTCAAATATTCTCATTTATCAACGTTCAATTATTTAACAGGTAGTTGCAATCAAATGAAAATTCTTCGTGTATTTTTTTGTTTTAAATATAGGTAATATCTCAAACCAAAATTCTGTCTTGCAGTCTTCTACTGCGGCGTGAATGTTGCTCTTTTAGCAATGGGGAGTATGTGAAGGCAGGTCTGGCTGAATTGGAGCAATGGTGCCATGATGCAACAGAGGAGGTAAAATGAAGCAATATGTTTAAGCTTTATTTTAAGCTTTACTTATATTATTCAGGAGATTTGACTTATCTACTCTCATATTTCAGTTTTCAGGCTCGTCATGGGATGAGCTAAAGCACATTAGACAAGCAGTTGGCTTCCTGGTTGGTTTCTCACCTTTCCGTGTTCTTTTCAAGTATTCTGCATTTTGAACACCCATTTATACGCACGCTACCGAAGTTTGCTTATTGTATTCCCTTTTTGACTGATCCAGGTCATACATCAAAAGCCTAAAAAGACCTTGAAAGAAATAACTAACGATCTTTGCCCGGTGAGCTATTCTCTTCTATTTTTCTTCTTGTTTTCATGTGGATCCACCTCTCTTAATTCATCTGTACTGCTGTGTTTAGGTTCTTAGCATACAGCAATTATACAGGATCAGTACTATGTACTGGGATGACAAATATGGTACTCACAGTGTGTCTTCAGAAGTAAGTCGATTTGTTCTTGCCAGTTACAGTGTCTTACTTTCCGTTTATCTCCTGTGTGAAGATTCTTGGTGTTGTCTTGCATGAAACTTGTGGGAAATGAAGTAGTGTATGTATTCTGTTGTTATGTAATTATATGCATATGCTACGGTCCTGCCAATTTCAGTTTTTGTTGGTTTTATAGGATGTCATTTTCAACCCACAGAACAAATTGTTTTCCATACTCACCTGTTTGGCCTGAAACATTTGAACTCTCAACTCATTTTTTTTTTTTGAAAAGAAAAATGGATTAATATGAAAAGAATAATACACGGTACAGTCCAAGGAGATCAAAGGAAATAACTAACACAATAAAGCAAGGAAATGAGAACATTACAACAACCGAACACCAAAGATTTGTGTCCTTTCTAAAATTTCTTCCAGCTGCTGAAATGAATCTGTTATAATTTCATTGCTTTCTTACTCTCAATGCTTAGGTAATTACGAGTATGAGAGTTATAATGACGGAGGACTCCAATAATGCTGGAGGCAGTTCTTTCTTGTTGGATGATGACACAAGGTAATAAACTTATATAGACCATTTACTTGTGGAGTCCCCTTTGGCTTATGTGTTGTTTGCGGAGTCCCTTTTGGCTTATGTGTTGTGACTACACTGGAAATTCCTATCCTTATGCAGCATACCGTTTTCGGTGGATGACCTTTTCAAGTCTGTGCAACAAGTTGAAGTTCCAGATATTGATCCTCCACCATTGATCCGTGAAAACTCGGGCTTTTCGTTCTTGAAGTAGCATGTTTTCATTCACACGCTAGCTCTCTTTCACGATAAGCACTTCAAAAGTGCTGCAAAACCTGTGCATATATAGACATCTTCTTCCCCCGAGTTTCTACAACAAAAAAAGAAAAAAGAAAAAAAAAAGAAATCTTCCACGCCTCAGTGTTCTGTAATTATAGTTTGCACTAGACAATGTACGATCTCTACAGCAATTCTTTTGTGCAGTCTTTAGGTCTGTTTTGCATGAAGATAGTGTGGTCGGTTCCAACAGGATAAAGTCTAAGACCTCCATAGCCTCTTGTTTCAGAGCAGTAAAATGTTATTAAAGTCAGTAATCTTTTATTCTTTGGCCACGTTTTTAAGTTGGCTGGTACAAAGTTGTATCCTGAAGTGTTTCAACAAGATAATGCATGGTTATTTTAATTGTTGTATTGTGTTTTTGAGTTTTCATTGAAGTTCCTTTCGACTTTATCAATGTCTCATTCTATACAGATGAGACTATTCTTGGCATTAACAAAAGTGTAAAATTGCCAATTGCTGATCATCCGCGTAGGTGAAAATTTAAAGAACCTTTTCATCTTCTAGAGTAAAAAAGAAATGTTGAAATGTCCATTGAAGAAACCCAAGTTGAATCTGTCATTTTTGGGTTTCTTATCATAGGTTCAGAACAATCTAAATGAGAGAAAAATCTGTGTACTGACAAACAAATAATATTTTCTTAAACTTTACTGAGGAATGTATGGCTCTCCTGTTTCTTGAACAGTAGCTGATAACCACTGTTGCATGATAAAGAGATCTGTCATAATGAACGATAATGTAGTTTGTGTTATTATGAACCATTCAATGTAGGTCGGATTTGGCTAGTATGCAAGTGCTTGGAAATTTACAACCTCAAGACCCTGTCATTGTATAGACTAACCACTCCTTTGTGACCATTAATTATTCCTGACAGTCATGATCATCTCAAGGAGCAGAGACTTGAAGAAGATGGATATAAAAATATGGTTGTTATAGACTATTAGCTAGGCATAGGACTTCATCTCAAAGTTACTCCCATCTTGGATTTCTGTAAGTTGAAAAGCAGCTATGGAGATAGGGATTGAAGGAGAGAACGCACAGAAACTGTTTGAGGCATCATTGAGGGGCTGTGTTTCCACTTTGGACACGTTACTAAAAAGAGATCCGCTTATTCTTGGTAGAATTTCCCTCTCCTCCTTCACTGAAACACCACTACACATAGCTTCTTTGCTTGGTCATCTTGATTTCACCGAGGCTCTTCTTCATCACAAACCTGACCTCTCGGCTGAGTTGAACTCACAAGGTCAAGCTCCTCTTCACCTGGCTTCTGCTGAAGGCCACACCGGGATCGTCAAGGCCTTGCTAAGAGTGAACGCTCATGTTTGCTTAGTTCCAGATCAAGTTGGGAGGATTCCTCTGCATTTAGCAACAATGAGGGGAAGAGTTGAAGTGATAAGAGAGTTGGTCAATGCTTGCCCTGCATCTGTTAAGTTGAAACTGCATGGACAAGAAACTGTTCTTCACTTGTGCATTAGATACAACCATCTGCAGGCTCTTCAACTGTTACTAACATCAGTGATCAATGAAAGCGAGTTCATCAACTCAGCAGACAGAAATGGCTACACTATCCTGCATTTAGCTGTTTCTAAAAGGCAAATTGAGGTATGCAGAAGATGCTCCAGAAAGATATCACCAGTAGAGATGATTTCAAATTTCATGATACTTCGTTCTAATTTATCTGGATTTGATTTTTTGCAGACCGTAAAATACTTGGTTTCAATACCTGAAGTGACGGTGGAAGCAGAAGAATTGGCCAAACTCTTCTCAGATCAGCAATTAGTAGCAGAAAACATGCAAATTCAAGACAGTATGGTAGAAACTATATTTACTAGAAATCAAAAGGATCATAATGCAGTCCCCCCACAACATGTGATTCGCAATGGAGAAGAACCAGGCAATTCTAGGCCTGTTGCTTTTTCAAAGTACCTGGACGATCAAGGTAAGTGGCTCGAAAAGAGGAGGGGAAACTTGATGATTGTAGCAACTGTTATTGCAACATTGGCTTTTCAAGCTGCTATGAATCCACCAGGTGGAGTTTGGGAAACAGAAGCTCATAAAAATGCTACAGATCCAAATGGCTGTCCGGTAGGCGTATGCAAGGCCGGAACTTCTATATTATCGTATAACAAAGATCCAATATGCTATGCCTTCACCATCTGCAACACAATTTCCTTCTCTGCATCTCTAAGCACAGTAATTCTATTGCTTCTTAGCGGATACCCTCTCAAACGCAGGCTTTTCGTCTGGCTCCTGCTTCTTGCCATGTGCATCACTTTGCTTTTTATGGCTGCCACCTATATTATCTCTATCAGATTGGTTGGCGCACCTGAAGATTTTGTAATTGACCGTGTAGTTTCCTTCTATGTATGTTTATGGGGCGTAATGTTTTTCCTCGTTGCTCTGAATTATGTCATTTACTTCTTGTTTTGGCTGCCCTAGAAGCCTACTTATCGGTATCTTTCCTGGCATATTATATTTATGCAAGCCGAGGACTAGAAGGCCAGATGGTCCTGTGTTGAAGCCAACCGAAACCAGTGTCTGAAATTGAACAGATTCTGTAGCATATATCCAAAAAATGATAGTATCCCATTTCAGTGTTCCTGTACTGGACTGAATTACAAGACATGTTTTCTACTATTACATGATGACTTTAGAGGACTTTTGACAAGAAAACTGTGTTAAAAGGAGTCTGCTGCTTCCTGGAAATGAGCAAGATTGTTCATGGAATTCTGTAAGGTCTTGATCTGATAATGTTAGCTACCTCTGGATTCGTCAAACTTTGATCATAAAAGATCATTGGACGTTGATAAGATACAAGAAACCAATAAAAACACCTAAGATGGATGTCATAATTCAAGCAGGTTACGTCACCTGTCAAAAGGGGAAGCTACTTGAAAGGCATAGAAACTCAATTATGGCATCAATATATCATTGACTTGTAAACCAGATTCCCTTCTCTCTTTTTTTTCGAGCTAATTTATATAATTATTTGTAAATTTGAAATTTTATCAAAAATAGTCTCTCAGTTAAAAGTAAGGTTTAGTATTACTGAACCTTCCTAAACTTTATATATCAACAAAACTTTTATTGAACTATTATTATTATTATACTAGTATTTTGAAATTATAGATAAACTATTTAATAGTAGGCTTGGTAATAAGTTATGGTGAAATCGGGATTCAGTTTGAGTCTGATTTAACTTCAAACAAATTTGAGTTCAATTTTAATTGAGTCGAATTCAGGTTAATTTGAAATAAGTTTAGCTTAAGTTTTCAAGTACCAAATTCCAAAGTTAATCTTGTTGAATCCAAGTATAATGTAAAATCCTACTAGATTGAGTTTATCTACTAATTTTAAATCGGGTTTAATAGGATTTTTTTTCACAAAACTACTTACGAGCAAATAATTTAGAATCAATAAATTAATCTAATTTAGAGTTTAATTTAACTTAAAGTCAAGTTTATATTAAATTTTGACCGATTCAAATAATATAAGTTAAACACCGTAAATTAAAGTTAATTTTTATTAATTATGTTTAAAAAATAGTTTGAAATTCAACCAAATCAAATTGGTCCGTTAATTTCAAATATAAATTTGGTTTCATGAACTTAACGT
>JANVCQ010000005.1:4311832-4326104 GCA_025531925.1 Erythroxylum plowmanianum
CGGCTCAGTAAAGCCTTGGGTAAAACTATTGTACTTCGGTGAAAGTGATTAAGCTGGGTGAGGGCCCCGCAGACGTAAGCAAGGTGTGCCGAACTGCGTTACCAAATTTTTGGTGTTGATTTATTTTTGGTTTTTTTAATTTTTCTGATTTTATTTGTTTGCTAGGAACAAATCGGAAAGTTTGCGAAACTATTTAACCCCCTTCGGTTTTTCAGATGTCATTTAGGGGCAAAAATATGGTTGAAACAAGATATTTAAGACAGAAGATTTGATGCATGAGCATCTTACTTGTGATCATGATTTGGGTTTAAGATTTAAAAAATGGGTCTTGTTTTATTTTCTTAGTTTTACATTTTGTTTAAATCTTTTAATATTTAATATGACATTTCATTTATATTTTACATGCCAATAATTATGCTATATCAAGATTATTAACTGTAGAACTAACGAACTGGTTATATATATTTGTAAAAAGATAAAAAAAAAATAAATATTCTATTGCTTTGTGGAACTTCACCATGATTCACACCTAAGAGGATCACTGTAAGCTCGCGTCAAAGCAATTGAAGGTAAAAGCATGGAAATAAGATTGAAGAACTTCAGTTTGTCAACTTTGATCTTCAAAGTTCAAAGGTTGATCGACTCTATCTATTTATTTATCACCCAGCTTCCTGTACATTAGAGATGTCAGAAAACGGATTGCATGGAAGAACACATTTTTAGAATATACAAGCATAAATTCAACTGAAAATCCTCACAGTCGATGATCAAATCAAAAGAAAGTAAATAGAAACAAGGAAGGTTGAATTAGGAACTCAATAAATGACCTTGTTGAAGTAGGGGGTCAAGATAAATAATGTGGAAACCAAAGATTATTAAGGGGGATAGTTCCTTGGCCTTTTTTATCTTCTTTTACTCTTTCTGCTTCTTTATTTATCTTATCAGGGAATATGAATCCAGAAGCCAAATAGCTACCACAGGGAATCTTGCTTCTTTTTTCAGATATTGACGAGAATATGAGAAACATTATGTCATTAGATCTCCTGATATACAAGATCCTCCAGAAGTGGATTGTGAAAAGTTAAAATCCTAAAGAAAAGGTTATATGCCTATAAGGGGACAAAATAGAAATTGAAAAGGAAAATAGATCTCTCTTTCCTCTGTAAGCCGGGCATTGTTAGAAACAATTTGCTCACTTCTTGTGCATTCTCCTACCATCGGGAGAGTTATGCTGCAAGGGTGACAATGGCTGTCTCACTGAATCGAGTTCCTTAAAATCCAACTTCATTTCTATGGGACTACTCACCTTTGGACTCGATTTTCCCTTATTTCTCTGCAAATAATTCAACCAATTCAAGCCACTTGAGAAACTTTCACGTATATATAGAACCGAATGTACCACAAGGGAGCATATGCTATGCA
Organism: Erythroxylum plowmanianum; assembly: GCA_025531925.1. Lineage (NCBI taxonomy): Eukaryota > Viridiplantae > Streptophyta > Magnoliopsida > Malpighiales > Erythroxylaceae > Erythroxylum > Erythroxylum plowmanianum. The sequence continues at coordinate 4,313,255 of JANVCQ010000005.1, forward strand.
CAAAGCTGAACCACGCTGCTCAAGAGAAGAGAAATTTCTCCTAAGCACAAAATGACCACACAGATGCAAGCGCCTACATACATTTATGTGTATCTTGTGGCGGATGTGTATATTTTGTACAATGCACACAAATGTTACCTTGACAGATGTATTTTTCGTATGTTTTCCATCAGAACCATCAATGTTCCATTCTCTGTGGTGATGCCTTAACAATCTCTTGTTCTCCTCGTCCAGTATACAGTTTTCACCAGATAGCAACTCGACCTACAATGGAAAAAAGAAACTTGACGTCTAAAAAGAACACTGAAGAAATAGAGAAAAGAAAAAAGAACTTTATATCCTTCTGACCTCCTCCTCAGCCTTAGCAAGATTGGTCCTGAGAAGCTCCTTTTCTTTTTGAAGGGTATTCACTTTAGCAGCAAGCGATAGAACTTTCTGAGTTGATGGCCTCAAACTGTGACAGCAAAAGACAAAGCATCCAAAGAAATGAAATGAGAAAAGAATCTAGGCAACATATATGTAACGTATAGATTAGCTTAAGCTCCTGCGATTGAGTTCTAACTACACAATCACATCTGAGAATAACAGGCATAATGAAAATGAATTATTGATGTAATTATGGACCATCCATACCTCTCCCACGCTTGCAGCAACTTTTGACATGATTCATGTTCACTGTTTGCCTCCAAAAATGCATGACCACATTCAATTTCATCTTTACTGACTAATGCTCCTAGAAGTGACTCGAGTAAAAAGCCTTCCACATCTGTTCTCTTAGCAGACGAGTCAAACTATATGAAAATGAAGATCAGGCATTTGGTACTCATTATGAAGCACAGAATCAATACGGAACTACCTTATTCATGAAAGCTACTTCCTATTTAATGCCAATTACAGAAAAGAGAAGAAGCAAAAGAAACGAAGTCTAATGCTAAAAGCATTCAATGTGAAGTAACAAATTGGACTTCTAACATGGAAACAACACATTTACTGTGGTTATAAATAATCCCTCCTCTTGTCGTAGCCAGATTCAACATCCAATTTCAGAAAAGTTGGGATTGTCGAGGTATTGTTAATAACAAAATATGTTAAAACACATTGTCACTGTCATAACCACACAGTTGACATTTGTTAGGAGAAGAGGGCAAATTTTCAAAAGCCAAAAAAAAAAAAAACTTTTAGAATGTAAAATAACAATTGAATTCAATATGACAGTTGAACTGTTATGCACACTATTAAACTAAACATCTTTCTGTGTTTTCAACCAGATAAATATCCTCTGTACAAATCATAGAAATATAGATCAGTGACCTTCATAACCAAAGTTCACAATTTCTTATCATGAACACCAGATTCAAAAGTATCACGATTTTTCCAAAATTTTTAATTGGAAAAATACACACTAATTATAGCAATTACACCCATCACACATCATTTTTACACAACCATGTCTTTTCATTCCGTGCACACCCAAAAGTTGAAAAAAATCAACATGAAAAAAAGAGGGGAAAATAAAATTACCCGTCGTGCCTCCTCGTACTCATGTTTGTAGAACTTCAATTCCTCAGACAACTTCAGGAACTCCTCCTCCAACTGATTAGCCCTAATCTCAGCCTCTTTAGCTCTCTCATCCGCCTCATTCCCAAAATCCATTAAAACCTCCCTGTCATTGTCATAAAGCGAACATTCCCTCTCCAATTTGTTGCACTGACTCACCAAATTCGCACACTCCCCCGCCAATCTCTGATTCTCCTCCACAAACTTCTTTACCGCCAATGCATTCATACTAGCCTCCGTCTATAGAACACAAACACGTACGCAAAAATCAGACACCAAACAAACAAAAACAAACACCTTCAAGATAACAAAGCGCAAAGAAACATAAAAGTAGGTACCTTGAGTCGGTCGATGAGTTGGTCCTTTTGGCGGGACTTCTCAAAAAGAAGAGCGTACTGATCGTGGAGTCGGCGTCGAGCGTCCTCAGAGGCACGAAGCTTTAAGTGGAGAGTTTGTGAAGAGACCTGAAGACCCAGAGTATCATCAATCGATTCTTTTATGTAATTCTCGATTTCCTGAGGTAATTCCATGTCGGATACCCTAATCTGAAAAATTCAAAAGATCAAAAAAGGTATTTAAATGTAAGATATTTAGTAAATAAGAATTGTTGAATCTTATTTGGACATGATTAGTATTTAATTAAAATTATTTGTAATTCTAATTAAAGTTTAATTGAAATTAAAATTTAATTTTAGTTAAATTATTAAAATATCTAAAACCTATTATAAGTAGACTTAAGTTCTAAGGAAACTAGCACTCTTTGCTTAACACTCTCTATAATAGTTATAGAATTATCTCAACACATTTTGTAGATACAATTAAAGGCATAAAAAAGAGTAAGAGAAAAATGAGAAGATAATATAGAAACTCAATTTCCCATTCTTAATGATGAAGAGAAGAAGGGGGAAAAAAAAAGGTAAGCTATACGCCTGTGAACCCTTAACACCTTTTGTAATTCAAAGTACAATATGTAATTCAACTTTTCACAAAAATTTTAAGTAAGCCTTGCTGTTATATTAGTTAAAGAGTCATCAACATTAATCACATATTATTATCTTAAATCACTCTTTAACATTTCGTTGTTTATATAATAGGTTTTTACAAAATATCCACCTCTATAATAACTATTAGAATGTACAGCGCATTTGATTTCATTTTGTAATTATACGTATGAATGTAATACAAATTTAGAAAAATTTACGCACTTATGAATATAAAACAATCCAAAAACATTTGACAGATCTTAATGAATCATATACCTAGAGCCCATGGGACCTTTTTCTTATTCATCATCTCTATGTTGTGTAATGGGTGTGGGACAATGTAACCTATCCTCTAATGCATGCAAATTGCCAAGGTAAACGTGAATCTGCAACTAAGGGGATGGATTCCTTGTCAATAGCTCACGAATCTGCAGGCTTGAATGCCATTTTGTAGCCTAGTCTTTCTGAATTTTGATTCTTTTCATGTATGCTAGTGGGCAATATCCACGAAGTACTACCCAGGATAATTACATAAGTTAAGACAATCTCATTACTACATCTAATTAGGAACGTACATGGCAATCTACTTGCCCCTGAAAAACCATTCTTTACATCCACCAAGTTCATAGATAAATGATTTCCAGCAAGTTCTTTATTCAGTTGTAGGTGTATACATGAAATGATTAAGGCTAAAATGAGCAAACATGGTTAGCATTCAAGAAGTTTCTAGTCCAAGGAGTCCAAACCAAATCTTGCCATGCCCCTTCAAATAGCAATGAACAGTCAACATCATACTATAAGCGCAGCAACCGTGACCATGCAAATTCTAATGTAGGCTGCATGGACTAGTGGCTACATCAGTACCACTGTTCTATGAAAACATGATCGCCTAGCAACCTTGTACATAGATATCTAATTAGTAATAAAAGAGCTCCCAGACCTACCTTTAAAAGAGACATGCTATGCTTAACCTACCTCATCGGCATCCAACGTCTAGTACATAACCCAACATATCTACAATTGAAAGAATCCTAAAGAAAAAAGAAGAAAAGCATGTGACCAAGAAGCCAAATTTTTTGGGCACTAAATGTATCTTCAAATATGTATTCCCAAACAACAAGGTAATAACATGAAAGAAAGAGAGAAGCCCCTGAAAACCCCATGTCATAAACAAAACACATCTACCCTGCGCCCCTAACATGAAATAAAATTTGTCCACCAAAAATAGAAAGGCAAAACTCAGAACCAGACAAAGAAACATGGATTTTGCCTAATGAACATAATAACAGAAAATAATAAGGCCAACAATCGAAATTGAACAAGGAAAATAAGAAAAAGGATTAACGAAACAAAGACAACAGCATGCCCACAAATTATTATTAGTAAAGCACAATGCAACAGTAAACATTAATTTTAGGCTTTTACACTTCCCTTTAAAGATTGAAAGTAAAGGATGAGAACACAGTAAAATAAATAAATGGGGGAAGAAGACTTACGGATCTGTAGAAGAGCAGAGGTCAAGCAACGTGTGAAACTTTTCCTGCAAATAAAGCCCAGAAACTCAACTTAACGCCAACATACTGACTTTTCATAGTGGTGAACAATTAAATAGACTGAGAATAAGTGGTCAATCAAATTATATAAACTCGATTCATACCAGCCACGTATGAACACAGACCAGCCTATTCTATTCGATCCATTAAGAAAAAACTGGAGATACCAGTTGACTTCAAGAATCCCCTCTTAGGGATTCAAAATTTAACGTAGCAAATGCAATCCCCTTTTCAGTTCAAGAACAGAAGAGACGTTCCCAAGAGATGAATCGAATAACGAAAACAGAAGACAAAAAAAAAACCCCATTGGAATCACAGAAGACGAAAATCACGAAAATAGCCACTTACAGAAGACAAAAATCAAGAGGGACAGAAGAGAATCACGAGCTTGAAGAAAAGCCCAGTCAGTTTCCGGAGGGAGGCTCGTCAGACGTCGAACAAGGAGATGTTCCGGGAAGATTAACGCGAAGGATTAATTTGTCTTACAGAAGACAAAAATCACGAGGAATAGGAGAATCACGAGCTTGAAGAAGATAAGGAATGGATGTCGGGAGAGCGGCTCGTCAGACGTCGAAGAAGGATGATAAAATTTGAAATTTCAAAAACCTTTCATCAGATTTCTCGTTAATTTGAACGGACCGAACCGTCTGGTTTTTAAATTCTCGTTAATTTTAAATTCTATAAAATTCATTTTCTAAGATACAATTTTACCGTTGTGGAGGAGAGAGAAAATCTAACATCTCTTTAAAAATCTTTTTTCGTACCTTTCACCCTTATCTACCACCTGTTTGATGAAAGTCCTCATTGCTCTCTACACATCAACAAAAGCCAGAAGATCTACGTATGCTACTGTTCATCGCTCTGACTAAAAGGATTGCTATGAGAAACACAACTGTTCAATGTTCATTGCTTTGAGTTCACTGCCAGCTAATCAGCTTCAGATGGCACATGCTGCCAAAAAGATCCGACTCCGAGAGAGGGAGGAAGATCGTCTTCCTCCTGCCCCTGATCCACAGAACATACCTGTCAGCTGTAGTGCAATGGTTACTGGAAATACTAAAAACACTAAGGAGCTTGCCTGGCTTGAAGAGGATCAGATAGAAATTACAGAGGGCGCGATTACTCTCATCCAAGGAGCCCTTGGTTAGAGCTATCAAACCCATTCAAAACCAAATTGGATCAAGTCTAGGAGAATGCTGTGATTATTAAGCTTCTGGGTGGAAGAATGGGTTTTAATTTGCTAAAATCACGACTACTTTTCCTCTGGAAACCTTCGGGACCTATGAAAATAGTCGATCTAGCCAATGATTTTTACCTGTGAATTTTGAGGATGTGGAGGACTACGAGCAGACCCTCACCCAAGGGCCTTGGATAATTTCTGAGCATGTCCTCTCTGTTCAACCTTGGTTCCCCACCTTTCGTCCTTCTTAGGGCAAAATCACCAACGTAGTCGCCTGGATTAGGTTCCCTGATCTATCGGTTGCGCGCTACCATCCTTCAATCCTCACTGCCTTGGGAAATCTGGTGGGTCGCACGATCAAAATCGATAGCAATGCCCAAAAATCAATAGCGTGGCGGTTAACCTCTACCTCAGCTCCCCTCTCCGGTCCATCGTCGAGTTAGATGACGAGTCAATCAAGGTGGCGTACGAGGGCCTGCCCTAGATTTGTTTTGAATGTGGCTTAGTCGGCCATGGCTCACAAAATTGCCCCACCCTTCCCCGCGAACAACCCGAAACCATGGAAACCGCCGTTGGCCCTCAGTCGGGTGCTCTCCCCAGCCCCCGCAATGCTACTCCTCCGGTCGTCCATCCACAAGCGAGCTTCGGCCCTTGGATGCACATTCAGCGGCGACAACGTCGCTCTTCTTCCACCTTCCTGACTACCTCCACCACCAGACCACCTAACCCATCAACCGTAGAACGCCAAGGATCGCGATTCTCGGCCTTGTCCGAAATTGACCTGTTGGAGCCCTGTCCTGACCGTTCCTCAACGACTACAACTCAACCCCCAAACGTCCCCTCCGAGACGTTGCTTCTGCAGTAGACGCGGGAACAATCCCACAGGGCCGAAGCCTCTAAAGGATAGCGACATCAGACTCTACCGTTTCAGGCACAGCTTTGAGCTTTCTCCTGTCGCACCAAACCGACGTCGTCTCCTCCCACTCAACCGTAGGCCAAGGCCCATCAGGCCACTCCACCCCTTCAGCCAAATGCCCCAGCCCACCAATATGGCCTTTTGCCCCACAGCCAGTCCGATACCCTTCTAACCCCAATCCAGCCCGCCATGGCCCATCAGGCCACTCCACCCCTTCAGACACGTGGCCTAGCCCACCTCTCTGGCCTTTTGCCCCACAGTCAGCCCACTCCCTCCCTTGCCCCAGTCCAGCCTGCCACCTCAGCTTCCCCCAGTCCACAGCTGACCCATCAGGCCCTGTCAATCCCTTCCCATGACGTCGTACTCATCCCGGATCCGAATTTGTCCCTGCCCATAGCAATAGTGGTTAGCGAGGACATGGAGGAGGATCCTGATGCAACAGGCCTGCCTAACCTGTTGCCTTCCCCCCATCGTATTTCCTTAGATCACCCGCCGCGACCCCCGGATCCTGTTGAGGAAAGCCCAAAAATGTCTATATCCATCAGTAACTTAGATACTTAGATGGCGGAGACGTCACAGGAACCTATGGAGGTCCAGCATCCCTAGCAGACTGATTATGCAGTCCAAGCACTCGCTTCCTCCTGATCTTTTCTATGTTGATAATAATTTGGAATTGTCAAGGGGCTAGAGGAAGGTCCTTCAAACCCATCCTTAAAAACTATATTAAATTCCACAAACCGAGTCTGGTTGTTTTATTGGAACCACGTATTAGTGGGGCCTGTGTACTCACAGTGATCTGAAAATTGGGTTTCGATCACTCCTTCCGGGTTGAAACTAAAGGATACTCGGGTGGTATATGGTTTCTGTGGAAACTAGAGATCGTAATCCGGATTTTGTTCGCTCACCGTTAATTTATGCATGCGAGTATTACTTGGGCTCAGACTTCGTTTGCTTTTACTGCTATTTATGCTAGCCCAATGTATTCGCTCTAAAAGTACCTATGGCCTCATCTGGAATTTCTTGCCCAACACACCTCTACTCCTTGGTTACTAGGAGGAGACTTTAATGCTAAATTGGACACACAGGATAAACGTGGAGGCTCTCGTCGTCAACCTGTAGTGAACTCTAAATTCCGGGACTGTGTGCATTGCTATCAGTTTTAGGATCTAGGGTTTATCGGGCCACGTTTTACTTGGCGCAGAGGCCATGTTCTAGCTAGGTTAGACCGGGCCCTCTGCTCCACCTCATGGCAGACAACCTTCCCCAACACCATTGTCTACCATCTTCCTTTCCTGAAATCGGACCATCGCCCTATCCTTATCTCTTTCCTGCCTCAAGCGCCTAGCCCTCGGTTCAGTCGTGCCTTCAAATTCCAATCGGTTTGGCTAACTCATCCTGGCTTTGAGGCATTTGTAGCGGAGCATTAGAAACCTTCCCCTATGGATTTTAGTGAAACGTCGACTATGTTCTCGGACCGATTACAAGCTTGGAACTCCTTGACGTTTGGCAACATATTCCACCATAAGAAGCGACTCCTGGCCCGCCTTAAAGGCATCCAGAAACATCTCGAGGACATTGACTTACCCTCTCTCCAGGAGCTTGAGGAGTCCCTCCAATCCGATTTGGAGCAGGTCCTCTTCCAAGAGGAACTATTCTGGCATCAATGTTCCCGTAGCCAGTGGATAAGCCAGGGAGACCGGAATACCAAGTTTTATCATGCTATCACTAAGGCCAAACTCCGACAAGCCCAAATCCATGCCTTGTATGATGATACTGGTGCTCTAGTAGTTGATCCTGAGGGGGTTCGGAATCTAGCACAAAGCTATTTTGAGCACTTATACATGGCTGACAACCAACCTCCCCCAGTCTGGCAGCTCCTAGGCCAGACCGGTACCCTTCCACCATGTGCGAAGGAGGACCTAGCTAGTCCCCTCAGGCCTGAGGAAATCAAGCAGGCTTTCTTCTCCATGGCCCCAAATAAGGCCCTGGTATGATGGGTTCACAGCTCTATTCTACCAATCCCAATGGGACCTCATTGGCCCTTCTCTAGCTGCTTTCCTACAGTATATCTTTCGACATGAAACTTGAGAATCTGACCTGAATCGGACCATAGTAGTCTTTATACCCAAGACGTCGTCCCCGTGGTTGATTAAGCAGTTCCAACCTATTGCTTTGTGTACTGTTCTTTATAAAGCCATCACCAAGATCATTGTTAATCGGCTTCAACCATTCTTGGATGATTTGGTCACTCCTACTCGATGCAGTTTTGTTCCCGTGCGGTCAATTACGGATAATATTATTGTCACTCAAGAAGTCATCCACACTATGTGCAGGAAAATAGGTCAGAAAGGCATCATGGCCATGAAAGTGAACCTCGAGAAAGCGTACGACAGGCTCTCATTTCACTTTATCCACGACACTTTATTTGCTATAGGGCTTCCGGAGCATCTAATCAATCTCATCATGAAGTGCATTACTACAATCTCCTTTCAAATTGCTTGGAATGGTGAATTGGGAGAGACATTTAGGCCTTCCAGGGGTATTCACCACGGTGATCCCATCTCACCTTACCTTTTTGTCCTCTATATGAAATACCTAGGGAATTCCATTAACCACGCAGTGGTACAAGGACGATGGCAACCTGTGACGTTAGATCGTCATGGACCGCCTCTCTCCCATTTATTCTTTACGGATGACCTTATCTTGTTTTCTAAAGCCTCTCCCGCCCAAGTTTCAGTTATTCGGGACATTCTCGACACCTTTTGCGCTGCTTCCGGCCAACGAGTTAGTCCAGACAAATTCCAGTGCTACTTCTCCAAGAATACTCCTCCACTCCTTTCTTGATCCTTAAGCCGCGCTCTGGGATTTAAACAGACGACAGACCTTGGCCGTTATCTTAGGGTGCCTCTTCTACATGACCGAGTTAGCAAATGGACTTATCAGTACATCTTGGATAAAGCTCACCATAGATTATCTAGCTAGATAGCCAACCTGTTGTCTTTTGCTAGCCATGTCACGCTGGCCTAATCTGTCATCGCGGCCCTTCCCAGCTATACCATGCAGACTATCCGTCTTCCTCGCAGACTCTGTGACGAGTTGGAGAAACTGATTAGACAATTCCTATGGGGCTCGTCGAATGGACAGCAACGTCTCCATCTAGTCTCTTGGGAGGATGTTTGTAAACCAAAAAGTTTGGGGGGATTGGCATCCAGACAATTAGGGAGACCAATGATGCTTTTTTAGCAAAATTGGGGTGGACCCTTATCGCCAAACCACACACCCTTTGGGTCAAGGTCCTTCAAGCGAAATATCACTTTGACGTCACCCACCTCCCTAACTCGTTGGACGCTAAAGGGAGTTTCATGGTTTGGCGGAGCATCAAGGCGACGTGGCCCATAGTTATGAAAGGCATACAATGGATGATCGGCAATGGTGCCAGCATTCGTTTCTAGACTGACCCTTGGATTCCGGGCATCAGCCCTATACTATCCCATGTCACGGCCCCTCTCTCAAGTAGCATGCACAACCTCCGGGTGTAGCATTTTGTCACCAGCAATGGGAATTGGGATTGGGCGGGTTTTCAACATTACCTACCGTCGTCAATTGTTTGGGCTATAGCCGGAGTGTTTCCCCCTAAAGCCTTCCTTGGACCGGATAAGTTGATCTGGGGTCCTTCTACTAATGGTCTTGTCACGGTTCATTCCACTTATTCAATGATTATGGGCCACGAAGAGACTTCCTCCCTTACTCTGTGGAAGGTCATCTGGAAGTGAGACAACCCATAACGAATCCGTTCCTTCCTATGACTTTTTGTGCATGATCATTTACTTATGAATCAGCAGCTATTCGCAAGCACCTCACTCCCGATGACGACTGTCCCCATTGTCACTCACTAGAATCCTCGCTTCATGTCATGCGAGATTGTGACTGGCCCAGACGCGTGTGGCAAGCCTTCCCTCCTCACCTCCTCCCTCCCGATTTTTTCACTATGACTACCCCCGCTTGGCTCACTACCAATCTCCAGAACCACCAACATGTTTTTGGTCATGACTGGTCGCTTATTTTTGGCATTACATGTTGGTTCTTATGGAAATGGAGAAATTCATCCCTCTTTGAGGAGCACTTTCAATGGCCTAACTCACCCTCTTCGTCTATTTTGTCTTATGTAGGTCAGGTACAACAGATCGCCAGGTGGACTCGATGTTCACACGTTGCAGCTCGCCCTCAACCATGCAGACTCATCGATTGGACTTTACCTCCACCCGGGTGGGTTAAATTAAACACTGATAGCGCCTGTAAGCACTCCGCGTCCTCTGCATCCGCTACTGGACTACTACGAGATAGTGCAGGCAACTGAATGGGAGGCTTCACGCACAACCTCGGATGGTGCTCTGCACTGACTGCGGAGCTTTTGGGGAGTTTATTATGGACTTACTCTTGCTTGGGATCTGGGTTATCGTCGTATAGAGCTTGAAGTTGATTCTACAGCGGTGATCGAGATCCTTTCCTCTGTCGACTTTCATTCTCGGGCGCTCAACCCCATAGTTAGGGGCATTCACAAGCTGTTTGCTCGAAATTGGACTGTTACTCATCGGCATATTTACCAAGAGGGGAACAGATGCGTCGACTAACTTGCGTCTTTTGCAGCACATTTTGACGTAGGTGTCCATTATTTACCTACTACACCCATTCCATTGGGTGTCATTTACTCCTCCTAGAGGATCTATCTGGGATGTATTTCCCGAGACTCCCTATGTAATTTTCTTTGTTGTTTTTTCCTTTATAAAAAAATAATTTTCTATTATATTTAATAAAAAATTTAGTTCTTAAAAATAAGAGAAAATTTTCATAAACTCCTTATAGTTTAACGTATTGTCAATATTAATAATTTCACTATAATTTTATTTTTTGTCACACTTTATGCGAGTCATTTAAAGACAATCTTTTTATTAATTAAGAATAAGATTGTGTATCATTAAACCTTTCCAAACTCTGCTTATCGTTGAGTGTAGTTATTGTTGTAATATATTTCTCTGTCACATCGAATATATCAATTATAATTTGTAATAAAAGTTAATGACAAGAGGTAAAAATATAAAAAAAGTTATTGATAATTTTAAAAAATGGGAATACATTAATAATATGTGAAATTATAGGAGTCTATCAAATTTAATCATAAAATAATTTTTAAATATTGATTAAATATGTAATTTTTATGTTAATATTTCATAAAAAATTAAACAAGTCTTTATAGGTTATCTCTACTACTAAAATATTTTAATTATAAGAAATAACGATAAAAGTGAGGATTTAATTAAAATTTGTGTGAAATTTTATGGTGTAAATCTCACTTTAAAAATTAAAAAACATAAAGTTTCACGTAGTGATAAGTAGTATCCGTTTGTACCGTATTCCACCACCTTTCATTCGGATAAGGCCTAACACGTCATACAACACACTTTCTGACAAGAGATTATGCTAATTTGTATTACATCCTAGTAAGATCACAACATCTCAACCGTCCATATACATACACCAAGTTGCTGAAACAAAATTCCCTTTTGCAGGTCCTGGTCTTAGCAGGTGATCAAGTTACCCTTTCCATTTAAGATAGGTGAGAACAAGGAGTGACCACTTAAGGTAATTCTTGCTTTGAGTCTATTAGAGGCACGAGCATTCTATAGTTTCCCAATTTTCTAGATAGAGATAGATTCATCTAGGCTAGAAATAGTGGTTTGAGAAGTTCCAGGATTTGTCATGGTGAAAGAAGGGAAAGATCGGGTAAAATAATAGCTATGGGGATTGAGAAATCTGACAAGAATAGGCAACAATGAAAGCTGACTAAGACTTTGTTTGGTTGAGGGGTTAGTAATGGAACGGGATGGAGCATAACACACTTCCATCATTTTGTTGAAGATTTCATAACGGAATGAAATAGAACTGAATGAGATGGAAGCGAATAGTTTTATGTTATATTACATTCCACCATAAACAGTGGAAATAAGAAACTTCCGATTCGGAAGGTTTAGGATGAAACATAAACTAATAAATATATACTACCTAATATACCATCAATAATTTTTCTTAATACCAATTATTTCTTCTAATCCTAACTCCCTTTTTCCCAGACTTATTTATTATGGTCCACAAAAATTATATATAATTAATAATATTTTATATTATTTCTCCTTACCCTAATAATAATATTTTATATTATTAATAATAAATTGCATATAATTAATAATAAAATAAAAAAAGTAATAAAATTTTTATTAATGAAAATAGAAAAATATATATAGTAATTATTCTTTAATTGTTTGTATATATTTCTATATAAATAAAATATAAATAAATTATTTTAAAAAATAAATCACATATAATAGGATAAAATAAAATTTAATAAAATAAAATTTATTAAATAATTAATAATAACATTTTTATATAATTAATAATAGATTGTATATAATTAATAATATAATAATAAAACTTTTTTAAAAATTTTGTTATTTTAAAATGGAAAACATATTTAAAAAATTATTTGTTACGATTGTGACTTGAACTGTGACTTTTTTTTTTTTGAAAGGTAAAGGAAATATACATTAATCATATAAATGAGATAAACAAGGTGGGATAGACACCTAAACTTTCAAACGAGAAAAAT
>JANVCQ010000005.1:4329761-4367118 GCA_025531925.1 Erythroxylum plowmanianum
TTCATTGAAAAGTCCTAATCTAGATGTGTCATCTACCTTTAAGAACTCTAAAAAGTACTCCTCTATTTTTATTTTTTATTTGACATATTCACGCATCATACTAACAAACTCATTTGATAATAGAAAAGTACTTCGCCTCTTTAATGATCCATATGATAGAACTTCTAATGCTATAGGCCAATAGAGAAATTAACTCATTTTAAATTTTGTGACCAAGATAATGATGATGAATTTCATGATTTTGAATACGTCTAATATGATCTTGCATTATCACATCAAATCCAACAATCATCTCAATCAATCCTTAAAAAATACCATTACCATCTTGGTAAAGTTTCTCACTGAATCCTCAAAAAGCTAAATTATATTTAGGAAGATATTTCACAACAGACACTATCCTTATCAAAACTTGTCTCCAAGGTTCTTTCTTCTTTGCAATTTCTTGTTGCAAATATTTATCAACTATTTGATTTTTGCTCAATCTTATTCTTAATTCAGTTTAGGTTCTCATATTAGTCATATGCTCAATGCAATTCTCATGTTCTTTGAATCTCTCACTAAGATGCTTCAAATCTCTAAATCCATCATTTGGTAGTCCATTTTGTTTGTTAGTAGATTTGAACAACATACAACAAAAACAATATACTTTATCTACATGTTTAGAATAAATCAACAATTTTCTATCGTTAATCTCTCTATTACTCAAATTTCTATAATAATTAAGAATATAAAAAATGACGAGAGGTATAGTCTAAAGAAAACATAAGATTCAATTCTCTTACAGGCTCTTTTTCAACTAAAATATCATTTGCTTTATTATCAAGATTATCCCAATTTCTAGGATCATAAATGTCCAATATAGGGTTTACTTGCTCATCTGACTTTAAATTTTCTAAAGTGGATGCATTTGGTACATGATATGCTCACTCAGATTTTTAATATCCTCATGAATATGAATCTCATCATTTAAGTTATCTTTATATTGTTCAAAACTACATTCACCTAATTCCTCAGGACTCTCACTAGAAGAGCCTATTCTTTTAATAAATTTATTAATTGCTCCCTTTTGGGATTCTATCAACTGTGTTACTTGTTTTCTGTTTTTTCCTTTTTTTTACTTTCTGACAAATTATTTTTAGGCAACATAATATAAACCAATTATAACACAATTGGACTAGAAAAAGAACAAAAGCATCTATATAAAACTGGAAGAAGTATGCAGGTACAACCAAACTCTAATAGCTTCACAATATATCACAAAGATATATAAATAGTATTATATCTGTTATAGAGGAAAAAATAAATAGCAAAATTTAATATCTAATATTAAAAATAAAAAACAAAGAGCAAATTTTAATGATAGAGTCACACTAATTTCAAAAAATACAAGAAATTAACATACTTAGGATATAAGCTAATATAATGTCCACGTTAATGACAAATTATAAAGTAATTATAACATATTCAAATATTTAATAAGCTAAAAATACATTAAAAGTCAGAAATTTTACTTTAAATTATATTCAGAACTCAGAAGACAAAATCGTGAAATTTTTTGCTGTTAATTTTGAGTTAGAGTACCTTAAATACATATATTGATGAAAATAAAGATATTAGAAGGTAAAAATATGCCTAAATACTTCAAAACTATTTATCAGTATAACATGTTAACATTAACTTTGATCAATCTTGGAAGTTGCTTCGTTACTGGCAAAGATAATATGGCTGCCAAAATAATATTTGGGAAACTTCCAACGTTATCTGACGTTTATTACTCTTGAAAATATCAACAACTTCCATCAACGTTCTCTACATTTTTTACTGCCTCTCCGTTAAGAAGAGTGCGGACCTCTAGTAACTGCTAATTAACCAAATATTAAATGATAGGGTTCCTTTTTATGGTGGGCCCTTAGCAAGTACTCTGCTGGTATTGCCATAAGATTAATCTTATCTAAATCTCTGTTATTCAACATGAACTAGGTAGGCTTTGACTAGTATGCAATTGCTAGGAAATTTACACCCTCTTAAGACCCTGTCATTGAATAGGCTAACCACTCTCCTTTGTGACCATTATTTCTAACAGTTATTATCATGTCAAGGAGCAAGACTTGAAGAAGATGGATATAAAAATATGGTTGTTATAGACTATTAGCTAGGCATAGGACATCATCTGAAAGTTAATCCCATCTTGGATTTCTGTAAGTTGAAAAGCAGTTATGGAGATGGGGATTAAAGGAGAGAACACACAGAAACTGTTTGAGGCATCATTGAGGGGCTGTGTTTCCACTTTGGACACGTTACTAAAAAGAGATCCACTTATTCTTGGTAGAATTTCCCTCTCCTCCTTCACTGAAACACCACTACACATAGCTTCTTTGCTTGGTCATCTTCATTTCACCGTGGCTCTTCTTGATCACAAGCCTGACCTCTCGGCTGAGTTGAACTCACAAGGTCAAGCTCCTCTTCACCTGGCTTCTGCTGAAGGCTACACCATGATCGTCAAGGCCTTGCTAAGAGTGAATGCTCGTGTTTGTTTAGTTCCAGATCAGTTTGGGAGGATTCCTCTGCATTTAGCAGCAATGAGGGGAAGAGTTGAAGTGATAAGAGAGTTGGTCAATGCTTGCCCTACATCTGTGAAGGTGAAATTGCATGGACAAGAAACTGTTCTTCACTTGTGCATTAGATACAACCACCTGCAGGCTCTTCAACTGTTATTACCGCCAGCGATCAATGAAAGCGAGTTCATAAACTCAGCAGACAGAAATGGCCACACTATCCTGCAGTTAGCTGTTTCTAAAAAGCAAATTGAGGTATGCAGAAGATGCTCCAGAAAGATATCACCAGTAGAGACGATTTCAAATTTCATGATACTTCTAATTTATCTGGATTTGATTTTTTGCAGACCGTAAAATACTTGGTTTCAATACCTGAGGTGAGGGTGGAAGCACAAGAATTGGTCAAACTCTTCTCAGATCAGCAATTAGTAGCAGAAAACGTGCAAATTCAAGACGGTATGTTAGAAACTGTATTTGCTAGAAATCAAACAGATCATAATGCAGTCCCCCCACAGCATGTGATTCGCGAGGGAGAAGAACCAGGCGAGTCCAGGCTTGTTGCTTTTTCAAAGTACCTGGACGATCAAGGTAAGTGGCTCGAAAAGAGGAGGGGAAATTTGATGATTGTAGCCACTGTTATTGCAACATTGGCTTTTCAAGCTGCTATGAATCCACCAGGTGGAGTTTGGCAAACAGAAACTCATTCCAATGAAACAAATGGCTGTCCGGCATACGTATGCGAGGACGGAACTTCGACATTATCACCAAGTGGAGTTTGGCAAGCAGAAGCTCCTTACTATGCTACAGATCAAAATGGCTGTCCGGTAGCCGTATGCGAGGCCGGAACTTCGATATTATCGTACACCAAAAGTCTAGGATACTATGCCTTCATCATCTGCAACACAGTTTCCTTCTCTGCATCTCTAAGCACAGTAATTCTATTGCTTCTTAGCGGATACCCTCTCAAACGCAGGCTTTTCATCTGGCTCCTGCTTCTTGCCATGTGCATCACTTTGTTTTTTATGGCTTTCAGCTATATTATCTCTATCCGATTGGTTGGAGCACCTGGAGATGTCGTAATTGAACGTGTAGCTTACGTCTATCTTTGTTTCTGGGGCTCACTGTTTTCCCTCGTTGCTCTGTATTATGTCATTTACTTCTTGTTTTGGCTACTCAAGAAGCTAACTATCGGCATCTTTTGTGGCATATTATATCCATTTAAGCTTCTCCTGAAGCTATGCAAGCCAAGGACTAGAAGGTCAGAAGGTTCCGTGTTGAGGCCAACCGAAACCATTGTCTGAAATTGAACAGATTCTGTAGAATATATCCACAAAATAATTGTATCCCATTTCAGTGTTCCTGTATTGGATTGAATTACAAGACATGTTTTCTGGTATTACATGATGACTTTAGAGGACTTTTGACAAGAAAACTGTGTTAAAAGGAGTCTGCTGTTTCCTGGAAATGAGCAAGATTGTTCATGGAATTCTGTAAAGTCTTGATCTGATAATGTTAGCTACCTCTGGATTCGTCAAACTTTGATCATAAAAGATCATTGAACGTTGATAAGATACAAGAAATCAATAAAAACACCTAAGATGGATGTCATAATTCAAGCAAGTTACGTAACCTGTCAAAAGGGCAAGCTACTTGAAAGGCATAGAAAGTCAATTATGGCATCAATATATCGTTGACTTGTAAAAACTGCTTGAAATTTTTTTCAAAATAGTCTCTCAATTACTTAGAAGGTTGAGTATTAACTAATTGAGTATTAGTGAATCTTCTTAAACTTTACATATCAACAAGACTTTTATTGAACTATAATTGTTATTATACTAGTTAATTTGGAATTTTAGATTAACTACTTAATAGTAAACTTGATAATAAGTTATAGTGGAATCGGGCTCCAGTTTGAACCCGATCAAACTTTAAACAAATTTAAGTTCAAATTTAGTTGAGTTTAGCTACTTTGAGATAAGTTCAACCAAGATTCAAAATTAATCTTATTAAATCCAAATACAATGTAAAACTCTACTATATTAAATTTATCTATTAACTTTAAATCAGGTTTAATAGGGTTCTTTTTCACAAAACCTACTCGCGAGCTTATAATTTAGAATGAACAAATTAATCTAATTTAGAGTTTAATCTAATTTAGAGTTAACTTCGTATTAAATTTTGACTAATTCAAATTAATTTAAGTTAAGCATCGTAAATTAAAGTTAATTTTTATTAATTATGTTTTAAAAATAGTTTGAAATTCAACCAAATCAATTGGTCCGTTAATTTCAAATATAAATTTGGTTTCATGAACTTAACGTCATAGCAATTTCTAATTAGTCACAACAAGATTAGTGGGTTTTGCTTTATCTGACACGTGGCGTCCTATGTAATACACCTTCAAAATTAAAACCTCCACGTGTAAGTTGCCCATTACTCTCGCTGCCTGTGACCGCCATGTAGACTTGTCTCTGTACGGATGGCAGTTCTAAGTGAATATCTTCTGTGGATGGTCGCACATTAATATTTGTGTTCTGAGTCTTCTGACCAATGCGATTATCCAAATTCCATTTCATTTATTATTAGTTATTGGATTAAGATCACTCTCTAAAGTATTGGTGACTCATTTAGTGTTAACAAAATTTTAAATTTCAAAAACCTTTAATCAGATTTCTCGTTAATTTGTATTTATCAAAAGGAAGGTTTTAAAAATTGGACCGGACCATCTGGTTTTTAAATTCTCGTTAATTTTAAATTTTATAAAATTAATTTTTTGTTACATTTAATAAACAATTTAGTTCTTAAAAATAAGAGAAAAATATCATTAACTCTTTGTAGTTTAACATATTATCAATATCAATAATTTTACTATAATTTTATTTTTTGTCACGCTTTTCATGTACGTCATTTGAAAACAACTTTTTTATAAAAATAAGACTGCGTACTATTAAACCTTCCTAGACTCCACTTATTGAGATTCATATCAGGTGTTGTTATTATTGTAGTATATTTCTCTATCACCTCAAGACATCAATTATAATTTGTAATAAAAATTATTGATAATTTTTAAAAATAGGAATACATTAATAATATGTGAAATTACAAGAGTCTATCAAATTTAATAGTAAAATAATTTTTAAATATTGATTAAATATGTAATTTTTACTTTAATATTTTTCATAAAAAATTAAACAAGTCTTTATAGGTTATCTCTACTACTAAACTATTTTAATTATAAGAAATAACCATAAAAGTAAGGATTTAATTAAAATTTGTGTGAAATATTACGGTGTAAATCTCACTTTAAAAATTAAAAAACATAAAGTTTCACGTAGTGATAAGTAGTATCCGTTTCTACCGTATTCCACCACCTTTCATCCGGATAAGGCCTAACACGTCATACAACACACTTTCCGACAAGATGATTATGCTAATCTGTATTACATCCTAGTAAGATCACAATATCTGAACCGTCCATATACATACACCAAGTTGCTGAAACAAAATGAACGGTAGAGATCATTGCATTGTCGACAAGAGTACTGGCACTGGCACAGAATAACATGCACATCTCACTACCTAGTGAATGTAGACAAAAACAGGGCAAAAAAGCTAACTAAAATCGTCACTAACCGACGGCCATGTGTCAGTAAACCCAACATCGCCGGTAACCACCTAAACCTCCTTAGTTATTTCCGGTCGCCCACTTACCTCTCTCCTATTTTCTCTCTCTCTAAATTTGTTTTTAGTACGCCTCCTCTATCTCTCTCTACAAATAGAGATATTTTAGTGTAGATACATCAGCAAGATCCCACTTTCCGGCTGCCGGCGGCGACTTCGGTGGTGGGTCGTTGTGATGAGTCGATCTCCGGCAAGGGCAATAGGGAAACTTGAGTATTGTTGCAGTAAGAAATGTTAGATCCACTAACCCTAGTTCACCTGCGATCCAAGACCTGGTTTCACAAGAGGAAAAAATTGAACCCCGTCTCTTATCGATCACCGTACATATTGTAGGCCTTCGATCCTTTTTCCAAATCCAGACGTGGGGGTTTTTTTTTTGGGATTTTTGTAGTTTTTGGAACTGTAAATTTTTTATTTTTCTTTTTTGTGAATATTGTTGTAAAAGTGGCGAAGATGAATCTGAGTACGGCGGCGACGGCTACGGCGGCGGAGGAGGAGGATGAATCTGAACAGGAGATTCATATTCCAGCGGATATTAATTGGGAAATGCTTGATAAATCCAAGTTCTTTTTTCTTGGTGCCGCACTCTTCTCCGGTGTATCGGCGACGCTTTATCCGGTGGTGGTGTTGAAAACACGGCAACAAGTTGCCCAATCTCAGGTTCCGTGTATAAAGACTGCGTTTTGGATTGTTAGGAATGAAGGTTTTAGAGGTTTGTACCGAGGGTTTGGGACTTCGTTGATGGGCACAATTCCTGCTCGAGCGCTTTATATGGGGGCGCTTGAGGTCACAAAAAGTAATGTAGGAACTGCCACGGTTAAGTTAGGGTGTCCGGAGCCAACCGCTGCGGCGGTGGCTAATGCGGTGGCCGGATTGAGCGCTGCCATGGCTGCACAACTTGTGTGGACTCCTGTTGATGTTGTGAGCCAAAGACTCATGATTCAAGGGCCAGTTTCTACTTGTAAATATGCAAACGGGTTTGATGCTTTTAGGAAGATCATTAACACGGATGGATTGAGAGGATTGTACAGAGGGTTTGGGATATCCATTTTGACTTATGCCCCTTCTAATGCAGTTTGGTGGGCATCATACTCCGTCACACAGAGGTTGGTTTGGGGTGGATTTGGCTGCTACTTGGGAAAGAAAGGTAATGATGGTTGTGGTGGTGGTGGTTATGGTGGTGGGATTAGACCGGACTCAAAGACGGTAATGACAGTTCAGGGAGTGAGTGCAGCCATGGCAGGAGGTGTAGCAGCTTTGATCACAATGCCACTTGATACAATTAAGACAAGGTTGCAAGTTTTGGATGCTGATGAGAATGGTAGGCGCGGACCAACCGTCGGACAAACTATTAGAAACTTGGTTAAGGAAGGTGGTTGGTTGGCGTGTTACAGAGGTTTGGGACCTCGTTGGGCATCAATGTCTATGTCTGCTACTACAATGATCACTACCTATGAGTTTGTCAAACGACTGTCGGCCAAGAACCATGAGGTTTTACAATGACAGAAGAATATGCAGAAACAACTGGAGAGAAGAAAAAAAAAAAAGAGAGGGAATCTTTTTTCTTTTTTAATCTCTGTCTAAAGTCCGGTTGGAAAATCTTTCTTCTTGTTCTTTATCTTCTACCTTTCCCTTACTCTGCAAACCTTAGGAGAGCTTAACAATTGATGTAAGGGTTTCCTATATAAAAAGGCCATGTTGTTCCATGTGTTCTTATTCATGTTCAATGACTTGATGTTAAAAGTTGACTATGTTGGAAGCACTTAACTAAGCAACAAGTCACACCATCACTTGATAAGCTTTTGTTTCTTTGATGAGGGAAGGAGCTTAATCCAAGTTTGGTTTCGTAGGGTTCTTCATTGTGGGGCTATATGGCTTTATGTTTCATCCAAGTAATTAGTGTATTTTAGGCCCTACCATGTCTGCGTTTTGTACGTTAGTATCCAAGTCAAGAATCCATGGTTCATCTTTAAGTTCAATGAGTTGATGGGCAGTTGGCTTATATGCAAAGTGGAGAAGCATCCTTTTTGTCTTCAAAGAACTTATAAACCATTCCCACTACGATGGTAATGAATAAATTTAATCCATTAGTTCAGAACCCAATTTAAGATTTAATCAGATAGATTTATAAAATTGAAACTAGAAGAAGAAAGATGATGAAGATGATCATGATGAAGAAGTCATTTAGAATTAGATGTAGAAGAAACAGACGTGTACATCATAGAAGATTGAATGTAAGACTTGAATGAGACTCCAAGGTCCCACGTACACCTATCAGAAGACTCGCATACATGCAAAGTTGTCAAGAAATACTACTTAATGAGATAATTAGTTCTGTTTAGTTAATCATAAGTATTGAACTTATCTTGCGTGCAATCCATGCAATTTGGTTTCCATCTTCAGCTGAACACAAACTCTATACTTCACACACACCATGAACAGCCACCACTGATATTCGCTTCCAGCAATATGTGAAGGCTGGTGTGAACAAATCACGATTGTCCTATCTACTTGGACTTATAACAGTACTTTGGTTCAAGCCAAAACAACGTAACATCTTCTTACAACTACAACTTCATATTCTAAAGAAACAAAAGCTACAGGATCATTGTACAGATTAATATGTTGTCCTAACAATAAATCTAACTCAAGAAGCTAATTAACAAAGCAGTCAGGGGAGTCCAACAAGGAGAGTAAGACAGTAATCCTTACACCATTATCAAGGACGAGCTCTCTTGTTGCTGCAGGATGGGCACTTGTACTGCTTAATATGCTCTGCTCTGGCAGGTGTGATCTTAACACACTTGCCATGAAACCACTTCTCGCATACATCACAGCAAATCCAGAATTCATCAGACGCATAATTCTCACCGCATGCACCGCATAATGTCTCCCCGTGCTCATCTTCCTCTTCCTCCTCCATGCCCTCATCTTCATACTTTGCATGTGAAGCTTTCACATATTTTGCCTGAGATTCCCGCTACAACCCACCCAAAAAGCAGAGTAGTCAGATAGGATTCAGTCTAGACATTTATAAAACTATAGCTCGACTGATTAGAGAACTTTCCTACCTCACTATTTTGAATGGAAACTAGTGAATAAAAATGTGAAGTAAAAAGTTACAAAATTCATAATATTCTTCGTCTCCAACATTTCAAAAATGAATATGAACATCTTACTGCTTTGGAATTTGACTTTGATTTATTGCTATTGTTATTTGCAGATGAGGACTTCTCCTTGGTTTGTTTCTTTGCATTACCAGTCACAACTTCAAATATTGTAGGAAGATCATTTATCATATTGAAGAGCCGTTTCCTGTGTCAAGGTACATCAAACGTTGTAAAACAACCTTCAGCTGGGTGCTCTGGATAATAAAAAGAACCTTACTAGAATCAGAAAAAACCTTCACATAGGTACATAAATAAGTTGATCTACTTTTCATGTTTAAGAACACTCACATTTAGTTAGATTAAATAAATTAAGCCTCTCACCAGAACCACGTTAAGTGACGTCACACACATCCTACCCCTAGTAGAGTTTACATTTACCATCTCTTTCCCCCAAGCTGCCAAAACATTTATTGTTTTCTCACATAGTTTCAGCTCTAGTCTACAGAGACGAGACAATAGAGCATGAACACTTCTGAATATAGAATCTGAGACTAACAGCATTATAAAATGCAAGGCATACTCGATACAAACCAATTAAATATGAGCCTACTAAATGAATATAGCTAGCGGAACAGTTTATTTGGCAAGACCAAGAATAAGGAATGTATAAATCTGCAGAATGTCTCAAAAAGTACCTTATATGTTCATAAAGCACAAGGCTTTCCTTAAATATCGTCAACCATACCTGTCAGCTTTATCGAATCCAAATCGAGCACCGAAATAGAATGCAACAGAAAGCAACCATGCATCACTATGGACAGCAACTAAGGATAACCAGTCCTTTTCCTGCATGCCGTCTCTTGCAAAATTAATACCTAGCGCCGGCTCTGGAAGTTCCGGAGGAACCTCTTCAGCAGGTAAATTCACTTCCCATTGCTCACTAGGAAAGCCATACAAGCACAGGTTCTCTTTTTCTGAAAATTCAGCCGTATAAAAAATTCCAATAAACACCAAGATAGCTAAAGAACAAAAAGCACAAAAAAATTCCAAGATACCAACACCAGTTCCACACCTCATTTCCTTAGAACAACACCTAAATAGCATCTAAAGCTAGACAAAGATATAGAATAAACCCAATTTTCCTTAGTAACTCACCAATCAAAAGACTAGACTAAAGCTCTTCACACACACACAAACACTCACCTGGGTCACACTGTTGATAGAACTCATCAACATCTGCAAGAGCCCCAAAGACAAAGACACATGTCAATATAATTACTGAAATAACTAACCAAAACCCAAACTCAAACGGAAAATTTTCAACTTTTTTAACCGAAATTCCCCAAAACTTTGTTCATAAACTCACCAACCGCACAATAATAACTATACAGGCATTACCATACTAACCCTTCAAAAATAAGCGTAAAATTAAGCCAAACAACAGGGAAAAAGCACGCAAACGGCATATAGAGAATGCAAAGCGCTTCACCAGTAGTGAGAGCCTTAATTAAAGCTGAGCGCCGGGCCTTGAAGTCCTTGAACACCTCCTCCACCGTCCGTGGGTTGTACTGCGCTCCACAACCGTCCATAGCTCCGTTTCCCACTCCTTCTCTCTCTCCCTCTCTATTTTCTCTCTCTAGATCAAAAATGGTGGGTTTTGATAAGGAGGGGTTTAATAAGTTGAGGAGGAGGACGAGGACGTTGTGGAAATTTGGGAGTTTGACTCGGGGCATTTTAGGGATTTCGTCAAGTCCCGGATTTGAATCTTGTTGTCTCGGTCAGGTTAATTTGATTTGCGTGTTTGGCTTTCAAGTCCGTCTTGAAACAAATGAGTCCTCAAATTGTAATTTCATCATATTTTAAGGTCAAACATTGTGGTAGTTTTAAATTTATTAAAATAACGATAGCATATCTGAACTAATATTTTTAAGGTCAAACCCAAGACCACACCAGATTTGGAAAAGGGCTGGCCCGGGCTTGATCCGATTAGAAGCCCGATCAGGCAGGATGTTCCAGGATCAAGCCCATGTTCGAACAGGTTCAAGGCTTCAGGCCCAAATTTGAGCTCAATTGAGTATGATTAAATTTACTTTTTATTTTTAAAAATTAAAATAATGTGATTTTATATAAGACTTTTAAACTTTGAACCAATTGAATCATAACACCTCGAGCTTGCCTAAAACTCGGTTAATTATGACTGAAATAGTTGACTTCTAGTCAAGCTAGACTCTTTTTCCCCATCTCTAACCTGGCATCAATTGTAAAGATAGCATATGTGCAGGTTTAGTCTAATTCAACTTGAAGTTAACGAGAGTTGACTAAGTTTTATATTAGACTCGAACTTTGTTTCTAATTTCAAATTTTAGACTCGGATTGTCAAATTTATAAATATATTAATTATATTTTATTAAAACAATATCAATTTACTAATTATATTTCAAAAAATCAATTCTTGACTTGAATTTGATTAAATTTCGAATCACCCCAAGCTCAATTATTCTTGAGTTCAAGCTACAAATTTGGAACTTAGTTAGACCTCAAATCGAGTATAAACCTAAATGTAAGTTTTTGATTAAACTCAAACCAGAGACTCAGAAGCCTACCTCTCTCTCAACCTAATTTCAAGTCTAATCAAATTCATACACTTATTCCGAAGCTTGACCCAAGTCTAAGTAAGTATTTTTAAGCTCAAGTTGCCCCCAAACTTGTATGTAAAAGCTCAATCATAACCTAACTCTTTTGTTTTGTTGAACTTAACCCGAATCCAAATTTAATCAAATCAAATTAAATAGGATGATAAAGTGCACAACCAAAATTTATTGGTTTTTTTCACCAAAAATGTTATGAGATATGCAGTTAAAAAATGGGACTAGTTATCAAACCACAAAACAAAAATTGAATATCAAAATTACTTTATAAACAACAAAAACAACAAAAGTACTAAATAAGTCTTAAATCCAAATTGATGGATGTTAATAGAAATGTCAAGACATACCAAAGCACATATATATGGTTTTGTTTTCTGATAAGCAATGGAACAACAATAACAAACTGAGGAACTAATTGAGCCAAGGATGACTTCCCAATGGGACAACTTGCAGCTGTATTTTCCAGGTGATGTCAAACACAGTCTGCTGGAAATGTTGTCTCGCATCGAATGGAGTAGTGGGTTCACAGTAGGATGGAGACTCGGTGGTTGCCGCCACCAGGCATACCGACATGAGAAGGGTAATTGGAGAACTTGAAGTCTTGCTGCCGCTGGAACATGTCATCAGCACTGTTGGTGGCACTCGATACGTCTGAGCAAGAGGTGGTGGAAGCACCATCTCTGCGGTGTTCGGGTTGATGAACTTCAGACTCTGACATACTTCCAGTCAAGTGAAGCTGAGTTTGAGCGGAGCCTGTGACATTCAGCCCATGGTTTGAGAGAGTAGGATTGGAGTCCTCGAGCTTTTTCGCGTTGAGGAAGCGTCCGCCGGAACCCCTTGCCCTCCTCAATGCATGAAGATGCCTAGATTCATGAAGATACGGCTGTGGAAACATTTGGTTGGCGATACATGAAGAGATATCATGTGAATGAGCACAGTAAGTGCATGAAACTGAACTGCTAGATAACATATATTTAGCATATACAGGACATTGAGGATGAGGAAGGAAAAGCACACCTTACGACCTCGGATAAGTTTGTTCTGAGCCTCAAGCTTGGCTCGGTACCTTCGCCTCCTTAGAATTGCATTATATTGCTTAGCATTGACAAAAATCGGTTCATCTTCTGTAAGATCAAGAGGTAACGGCACTCTCGCAGGGAACATATTAAACATGGGATGAGGAATCTGCTGGCAAAATCATCAATTGATATCTTGTCAAAAAGGAGCAAAGAATACTCATCTTTGTGATAAAATGGTGTGTTCAAAATGAACAGAAAAGATCTTACACTCAACCGAAGAATAAAGGTATCAGAATCTATACAAGCCGTCAGAATAAATCGATAGTCATGAAACCACAACAAGAATGTCCAACAGAAAACAAGGGACAATCAGTGATGCATGACTCATATATAATAAAAGCAATACCTTTGGTAAACAAATGGAGAAGAATGTTCTTTCCCAGAAAGAATAGTAAAATATAAAAAGCAGAGCAGAATAAAAGCAAAAGAGATGCAATGTGAAAAGAGAAGGGAAAAAAAAAGTATATAGTTTGTACTGGCATAATTCTCCATAGACCTCCTTTTTGAGGTTAAAGAACGTTTAAAAACAAAAAAGCACTACATTTACCAAGCATTATACTTAAGAAGCCAAACAAGTTACTCCATGAGAATAACTGGTCTAGAGTCAAAAGAATCACGAGGAGAAGCAAAAATGAAGTAGAACTGTTCCTAGATCAATGCAACTATAGATAATGAAATTACTCTGACAGCTAAAATCAGTTTCGCCAGTTAAAACTTCATCTATGAAAGCCAACATGCCCCGAAATTTTGAACTCACGGAGGACCAAGTGACAGGAATCAATAGTTCTCGCCAAGAGAATTATTGGCGATTTTTCTAGTCATGGAAAATATATAACTCATAAGAAAAGGCTAAACATGATGAACTACTCAGCATCGGTGTATATGTGCGACAGTGAGACATAAGAGAAAGAGAGCAAGAAGAATTAGAAGAATAGAATATACCGCAGCCTGAGGCCCATAGGCAGTCAGTGAGCCACCAAAGTATTGTTCTGTGTAATGTAGTGGAATATGAGCCTGCAATGACAACATGGTAAATGCAAAATCTGGACACACCCGCAAATTTTTAGAAAAGTAACCCTCACCATAGTTTGAATATGGTCCACTTGTGAAGGAGGGAACAGAAAATCCTGAGTTCCCATTGATGAGGCTGATTTCAGCTGACTAGCCATAGGCTTCCCCTGAGTAACATTGTATCCTAAGCAAGCACAAGACAAGCAAAACCGGTTACTTATTTCACCAATCTTAAAGAAAACATAGAACATCGATTTTGATGTTTGAGGAAATACAGAAACATAGATCAAAAAGCATCTATATTGAGGTGGCAATGAACCAAACAACGTCCAGTAAATTGGCACATAGTTTATTTCATTTCCTATTCTATTCAATTTCTTTCACGTTCGAAGAAGTAGATTTCTCTCCAGAACATCCAATGATGCCGTTACTATTGACATGAAACCATAGCACTTGAAGACTTTCTGCAGGAATTACTAGAAATGCCGGAAACAGGTTCTTTTGATTTCAACGCAATAAAGACTCGGATTTTAACATCTGAAGCTAATAATAAATTTTGCACTTATGTTGAAATAATTCTTTTTTGTTCCAACGTTACCTTCTCCCATGGGAGCTAGTTCAGGATAAGACTGACTAGTGGACTGTGATGAGGATGAATCCTGTTCTTGGACTTTAAAACTCACTTGTTTAGTACCACGAAAATGCTGTGGTGGAGCCAAGCTTAATCTCTCAGACAAAGATGAGTGTTCGACACGTGATTCAACAGAATTTCCTAATGATGAGCAACCAACAACGTATGGAGAGGTTGAATGGGCAGAACCGATACCAGAGTCCTTCTTAGATGAGTTTTGCATTTTCATTAAAAAGGGATACAATGTAACCCGTAGTGATTGCGAAGTATCCAAATCTTAAGAACTAAAAACAGGAAATTTTCCGCTTGTAACTATCTCTTCCAATTGTTAGCCATCAGAATCCAGCTAAATTTGGCCTGGCACATAAGTAACCACTTCAACAGATCTTTTGAAGCAATAAAGCAATAAGAATCAAAAGATTAAGGAGCCTCAGATTAGATAGCAAGGGAAATGATATGCATCAAATGAGACGATTCTTAAACACATGTAGAGTTAAGTTCACAAATAATAACATGGAGATAGAGCTGGTTCATAAATAAGACTACAGAAAATCAAAAAAACACTTCATATAACAGTTAAAAATCAGGGAACAGTTTCCCAAGGCGAGCTTTTCTACAGTAAAAGCAAACTATCTGTAAACAATCAGCATCCTCTCTTACTACAATTACTCTTGATTTCCATTGTTCCTACATCCAACTACTAATTCCTCGAGATTTTTCTTGTTTGCATACGAAATTATTCTAAGCACCGCAAGAAAGGCCTGAAAGTTCATGTGCCATAAAAAACCAATAGCTCATTTCTTGTTGTGGCTACCATTATACACCCTATAGAAATGACAACATTAAGCATAGCCTCAATCCTAATCTCAAAGCTCAGAATTGACTGCGGTTAGGGAATCTTCTACATAAACAGTTGCTCCACAGTATCTAACTATCTTTCCACTCTCAGTAAAATTACAGCTAAGATGTAAAACGAACAACATGCAAGCTATGAAAGTAAAAAAAAAAAATTATTACTGGACGATCATGAAGGAGATTAACAGACAGAAATATCCAGTTCAGAACAATATATTGTCCAAGCAAGCTACAACATGCAAGAGAATATATATTTGGAGGAGAAAACCAAATGAAAACAGAGCAAGAACACAATGAGAAAGCATCTAAAGTCACTAAGAAACACCAAAATTTGAACTTAAAAGATTTAATTTACTACGCAACAGACTTACATCTCAACTACAAAACCTCAAATCCTCAATTACGAGTCATCCCAACATGCATGCAACACCTCGAAGCAAAATCTCAAACAGAAGGGAGAAACAAAAGGAAGGCCTAAAAAAGGAAAGAAAAGGCAACATCTAAACAAAGTAAATCAACAACTAAGAAATACTCTTCCTACCAATACCATAATCCAAAAAAATCCTATCTTTTTTCACTTCAAACCCACCAGGGTCTCCTCACCCACCTTTACTTGCAAAGAAATTGGAAATACTCAAACCAAGTGGACAAAAAACAAACCTTTGTATCATTAACAACAACAGCAAGAAGAAGAAGAAGAAGAAGAGAGAGAGAAAGAAATAGTCACAAAGAAGAGAAAATAAGAGAAACCAATGAAAACAAACAAAAGCTCTTACCTTTCTCCATATTTCCAACCCCTTTGCACCCCATAACTCCCTTTTTCTACCACTCTATTTTCGCCCTCTTCCTTCAGTCTTCTCTCTCAATCTCTCTATGGAAGGTCTTTGTCTTTTGTGCTAAGACTCAACCAAGTCTACAAGCTACATTATCTCTTTTTTTCTCTCTCAACCATTACCAGCAGCACCTCCCCACCTTCTCCTACTCCATTCTTTCCAATATAATAAACCATTTTCCTGATCATTTTTATTACCTTTTATCATTTTAGTTTTATCTTTAACAACATTATAATCAAGTTAAGTACTTTTGTTTTTTGTCCTTTTGCTGTGATGTAATAATCAACATTATCCTTAATATTCAATTCACAAGTCAGTGTATCCCTCCTATGTTTAAGCTTCTGTTGCATCCACGCGCGCTTTTGGGACGTGGAGGGCACTGTGTGGTGTGTTCATGTGTCATCTAATGCATAAGATATTTCCAACCTTATATCATAACCATTAGTTGATGAGTACATTACACCAAACTTGATTTAAGCTTAAATTTCACTCTGAATTTAATTCTTCCATTTTTCATTAAAAATACACTTTAAACTTTAATTTTTATTAAAAAATTTTGTATTTACAAGATATAATTAAATACAGCAATAATAACAATAACTCAGTAAAAATTCTGCTGACACGTTGGATATAAAAACGTCCAATAATACACAATCTTATCTCTAACTAATAGAGAGGCTGCTTTCGGATGATCCACATGAAACGAATTGTAATTAAATATATCCTTTAACTGAAAATATATTTACCTCATAAATTTATATATTTTAATGAAATAGTATTAGGTTAATAATGGCTAAGTATGATGACAAAAGAAAATCATTGCCCAAAGCTTTATGTCCACAAGAAGTAGTCAAGGGAATGCTTATTCTTGGACCACTTCACCGTTCCCACCAATTTAAAAAAAATAATTAAACAAACATAATATAAAAATTGTCAGATCCAGACCAGATAGATAGATTATTACACTAACTCAAACTTAACGTGTGAGGCAATTTCTCATCTATAGCCAAGAAAATCACACCCCCCACTAAAGCAAAACTAATCAAGCATTGATTAAACTAGTTAATCCTCCTATGTTACACGACAATGTTTTAAAAAAGGGCAAAAAAAAATTAGGGGTGACACCAAGGTCTGATCAAGCTCGAGGCAATCGAATTATTATTACGGATCTCGTATTGTGTCAACCAAAAAGTGATACAAATTTTATCTGACCAATAATACTAACCTATACCAATTGGTACCAACCGGTATTTAAAATATCAACTAAATGCTAGTTAGTTTTGCAGAAACCAAAAAATTTAACTAAAATGTAAAAAATAATAATAACCTTAAAAAAACTGAAACCCTAATATTTCGATTCTTTCGATTCAATTTCAGCCTCCTCTCAATCTCTTGTCTCTCCAATTTCACTCTTTTCCAATCGTCTTCACATCGCTCCCACTCTCCCCCAGTTGTCTCAACATAATCTCGGTCACCTCACTATCTTTTCACCTCGTCATTGTCGTTGTCAATCGTTGAGATCTCGAGCTTGGCCCAACAATTTCTGTCGAAGCCCTATTGAGCCCTAGACAATCCAGGCCCAATTAAACCTAAGGCATTCGAGCTAAGTTCAAGCCCGACTAGGTCTGAGCAACCTAGAGCTCGACTCAACTTAACCTTACTCGGGTCAATATTTTTGAGTTTTTAAAACCGAAATAAAGATGCAGGAGACTTTTTTGGACATAGGTAAGCAAGTCATTTTCAAGATTACATTATATCCAACTTGGTTAGCAATTTGGATACACAAATAAATAAATAAATAGAAAGATAAACGTTATCTACAATATTTTTTATTACTAACTACACTACTTATAAATTAACATTACAAACAAACCTCGTACACTCACAAATTATATAATTTGTTATATTAAATCCTTTAAATATTTATAATTACGTCATTTTCAAGATTAATTTAAACCCAACTTGATTAGTGGTTTAGACACAAAGGGATAAGAGTGTGATCAAGTACAAAATTTTATTAATCATTTTCTTATTTTAAAACTATGTTTCTTTGTCTCAATAACACCTTAATACAATAGCAATCTAACTTTGTTTTATTAGTATTGTGTATCAACCAGACCTACAACTTAGAAACTTGTTGCCTATACATCACATGGCCAATTAAACAAGTTTCAATTATTGATTTGATAGACAACATCATAGTATGTCACATGTCTTTCACTATTTTTGGCACAAGCTAAGCATCATCATATTCTAATAGATGGAGCAGATAATAATTATATCTAACAAGTACTATCTAAACTTGAAGCCTTTCCATTTCCAACCAAATTTAATATTCTTGATGCTATTTATATTTCTTATACACTGATTTGATTACAATTCTTAAAAAACAATTTGCTCAAAAGCCATACAATTTCCTAATTCGATTCTAATTGTTCACACACACTTCTTCTCTAGTTACTCCATCTGCAAGAAGCCAACATTTCTGTTCTAAAAGCACTTACTTTTGCCTCACTTCCTTCTCCAAATTCTGAAACCCTCTCTTGTCTATTGCCTTCAATTCAAATCATGGGGCACTACTTAAATAATTGTCAATCTTGGGCCACTTCAAGTTAAAACTACTTAAATGTAAGAAGGGAAAAGGTAAGAGGAGTATATTATGCACCACAACTAATACCTAAAACTACAATTTTTTTTATGAAAACTAAAACAGTCAACATTCTAAATTACAAACTGGACGAAGAGTAAACTGAGAAATCCAGTGTCAGGGTAGGTATAAATGAAAACATTACACTGGGTTGCTGAAAATGTAAACCACCCAGGGGCAGAACAAATCAACGTCCCCAAGGGGCACAATGGGGTCAGGAAACACGATAAAATTCTTCGCTGAGAGTGCCAGGGGCTAGGAATTGTAGAATTTGTTTTCCTCTTGAGAAGCCTCTCAACAGAATTTTATTCATCTTCAGAGTACAACAATCAGTAATCAGATAACTAGAATTCTCGTCCCTTGTAAGCCATTTCCTGCAAATCCAGCAAATTATGAATTCAGGTGACTTGGACATACGCTTATTATTATTATCACAAAGAAGGCATAAAATTCATCTCACATGTTAAAGAATATAAAAGTATTTTATGGTCTCCAATGCTAGTATGTTAGCATGTCTTAATGACAGAAATTTCACAAACTTAGCTTCTATAATAAAATAACACAGTAATCTTCATCAAAAACTGCATTCATTGACATACTTACAGGTTGGTAACTTGGCATGTACAACACTTGCCTAGGGTGCCCTACAAGCATCTGCTGTCCATACTGAAATAAGATTAAAACACAGTTTGTTAGATTGAAACTAGGAGCTAAATGAATCAAAGTACTCCTCAGGTCATGTCCTACCGGAGGTCCACCTGGATGAAAGTACGCCTGTGGTGCTTGCAATGGTGCAACCTGTGGATTAAATATGACAGGCTGGTGACCAGAAAATGAAGGTCCAATCTGCACGATTTGCCCAAGTTAGATATCATCCTAACAACAAAATCTGAAAGCTAACCACTGCTCCAATATTGAACAATTTGGAGCTGGGAGATAAATCATGTCACCCAGATATAAATCATGTCACCCAGATCATTTCCTTAATTATAAGTCAGACAACACATAAGATAGCACACCATTCAACAATTTGTAAATCATCACCAGAACTGATTCAAGGATTACTTGCGGACTGCACATTCAAGTTAGAATTTTCATTGATGCCACCTATACCATAACATTGGGAACAAAAATGGCATGCTAACACTTCGTCACTTCATGAAACACAAAGGAGCCAAATTTGGAAGTCAACAAGCCATATCATTATTTCACACACACCCCAACACCCACCGGCATATGCATATGTGGCAGATTGGAAACAGTGGTTGAAAAATAGAAGGAGCCATCAGAGACTGGAGATGGAGGCCTAACTGGTGCCAGCGAAGGAGTAAAACTTTTTGCGTTGGGATTGAGTTTAAATTCCTGAACAAGAAAAACAATAACAAAAAATGTTAGCCATGATAAGAAAGAAACCTAAAATAGCTGCAGTGCATATTTAAAAAGCTGGTGTATGCCCACATAACAGTTAGTATGCCTATGTGTGCTTGCATTACCCATAAAGATGCATGATACTATAGAGTAGCAGATTTGTGGTACCTTGGCATTGGGATTAAGGGTTGACTTCTCAGATGATAATGAACCCATTGATGAGCTTGGTGATAAAACAGAACCACTAGGAGCTGATGTAGCACCTATGCAATCCGAACTTGATGATGTAGAACTACCAGGTCGTCCTCGAGAGTTTAGAGGCAGGGTCTCTCCAACTCCTTTGGGAGGTGCTGCATAATCTGGCACTTCACTAGATGAGTTTTTCATTCCATGACTTCGTAATGGAACATGGGAGGGACGAGCACAGACAGCAGTATTAGGAAATGCTCTTCCTTTATCAGAAATATCTTCCCTAACATTCAATGACGATTGAGAGTCTACAAGGCAATATGCACACAGAACCTTGCTTTAGTATTTCTAAACAGAGTAACACTGAGTAAAGAGAAAGTGAATGCATCGATAAAAGCATCCCCCTTATGCATGAATATATTGTAAGATATCCGTGTTTGCTCAGTAGGAAATTCCCCCAATTATACCTCGTGCACACAATTGTCATGTTCCAAAGTGAGATAAAATAAAAGCATTGCAAGAGATTACTCACCATCACTTTTTGGCAATTGAGCACCCCCATCAAGCTGCATGATACAAGAGAAATTACAAGGAAAAGAGAAAGGTCATAAGAATATGTAAAAATAAAGGGAGATCATAGAAAATGTTGAGCAACTGAATTAAAACTGACCATCTTCTCTTCTACTAACTCTGGACTGCAGTCATTTCTTCCATGTTCAACATGCAGGTTCTCCTGCATCCTATGATAGCAATAAAATGTGCTGAGAAACTTCATGACAAGTTAAATCCTTGGACTCACAACTTCCACTACTTCAAAGAAAATGCAGAACGACAAGTGATAACAAGAAAATAAGAACCTGATTTCATCATTTGCAGTGGAGTAACTTTTAGAAGGAAGTTCAGATGCCAGTTGTCCAGTATGATCATAAGAACCGGAAAGATGTAAATCACCACTGGTACTTGATTGTGTACACTGTGCCTCATCCTGCATACCAAGAAACTTAGAATTGTCAAGCAGAAACAATAATCACCATCAACTTCTCCAAAAGATGGTTTGAGGAAGTAACAACGATATCCTTGTAAAGCAAAATCAAAATTTAGAGATAATGTCGCTCATATTTTCTAAACCTAATTTAGCATTCTTTGCAGGAGTTATCATTTTACACAAAATACAAATCACGCTAGATATTCAATTACGGAGATGTCTTACCCTACGACATAGTCCCTCATGGTCATAATTAAAATCTCAAAGATAGATGGAACCTCATACGAACACATGAATGAATGTTCAGGAAAACACTAAAATCACTACAAAAGCAGTAACAGGAGGAACTACCAAAGAAGAGCTTGATAACATGGAAGCTTCATCACTGATTTTCCCATGGTTAAAATCAGTAGATTTAGCAGAAGTAGGATGATCTCCAAAAGTTTCACTGTTACAAGAATCCAACAGTATATCTTCGACATCATCATACCCGCTGTCATCTTCCCTTGCACCTCTATAGACTGATGAGTATCTAGTCTCTTCATCAATATCAAAATCATCATGAAGGCGGACACCTCTTTCCTGTCAAACAAATAGACAGACATTAAATTTAATGAATAACTAACAAGAGAGAAAACACCAACAACAATACAACCTTACCTCAGCTAAATGAAGATCCTGTGTCTCCTCACCCTCAATCTCTCTTGCTATTCTCATAGCTTCCCTCTCTCTTTCTCTCATCTGAGGACCCCTTTCAAGCTTTGTGGTATACAGCTCCTCATCGAATGTACTTGTTACACCAAAAAGCGTTGCATTTGCTTCAAACTGATCCCAACCCCTGACATGAAACAACGCCACATTAAAGTCTATTAATCAAAGAAAGAATAGAAATTTTGAACAAATATTGCACAGGGCAAATACGTTGCAGAATAATAGACAGAGAAACCCCATCAATAAGACGAAAATTCTCCTCCAAAAACCCTAATGAAATACATCTCTTGTCCCCGCTTTCTATAGTTTTTCATATTCAAGCAAATTTCTGATCTGATCAACATCAAATGCCAACATGGCATTCTCATCAATCATGTAACAAGTCAAATCATACAGATGAAATAACAGTTAAAAATTATGTAAAGCCTGTGCAAACTGATGATACTTTTATCAACAAGAGGAAATAACAATTCAAAACCATGAAAACTTTAAACAGATCGAATTTGAGATCTGAAGCTCAATGAACATGTGAGTGACAAAAACTAATTGTAACCCTGTCTACACTAACCAAAGATGACATTTTAAACAGAAGAACAATTACCAATAGATTCGGAGAAAGAAATGTTTATTTTAACAACCTATTCCAATGGCCATCAAATACATTCTCCAAATCTGGGCATTGTGGATCATCTTCATCAGGGATCCACGGTTCAAGCTCTCTCTCCATTTCAGCATGTCCTGATTGTGATATATAGGAGTCTATCAGAATCTCCTGCTGTTTTTCATGATGAAGCTCACTGGACATCCCATCCAAGGTAACAGAAACATCCTGCACAAATTGATCGAATTTATAATCGAGTCACATATAAAA
Source organism: Erythroxylum plowmanianum (assembly GCA_025531925.1). Taxonomy (NCBI): domain Eukaryota; kingdom Viridiplantae; phylum Streptophyta; class Magnoliopsida; order Malpighiales; family Erythroxylaceae; genus Erythroxylum; species Erythroxylum plowmanianum. Next base: position 4,352,936 of record JANVCQ010000005.1, read on the forward strand.
TATCTACATCTATGTCCAGATATATGCCTATAACTCTTTTTCATATATACTACATATCACTCCGATAGCATGAACCAACAATAAATATGCAATTTCTCACAGAGATTAATTATGAAAGCAAAATTGAAACAGAGAATATGTAGCAAAAACCTTTGCTATAAGTTGTACGACATCTTTTCCAGGTATAATTAAAGTCTTTACAGGAGCTCTGCTGAGAGATTCAGCCTTTTGTCCTCGAACTGGAACATCCTTTGTCATGCGAGCCATCTTCAAGATGATTGCTGAAAACAACAAACAACAAAAGTTGGAAGAAATAAATTATTTATTTTAAAAACTTTCGAACCGAATTCAAATCTAGTGCTATCATAAGTTCGTTCATCAAATGCAACAAAATTTACCAAATTCCTTCTCTATATTTGTTGTGTAACAAGTTCCTGAATAGACAGATCCATTTTTCAGCTGGACCTCCACAAGATGTCCGAACAGACATGTTGTTAAGTATACCAGCCGATCACGTGAAGGGCTCTCATGAACTCCAATTTTGATGCCAGCACCTGCACCCATACTAAGTCAGAAATAGGTGCAAAAGTTGCAATTAATTTGGCAAAGAAAACCTAACCTGTGCTGCTTGATCTATTCAGGTTCAGCTTTCCTGATTGCATCTTATTTTCCATCTTCATTCCTCCTTCTCTTTCACCTCTTCGACGAATATATCCATTGCCCGAAGATCTGGGCTGCATAGTTTGTTGCATGTTTATCTCAACAGCAGCAGCCTACAACCAGCAAAAAATGACACATAAATCAGCTCAATCTATTCTACTAGCTAATGATTAGTAACATACACTGGATCCCCAATCAAAAGCACGCAATTTGAAAGAAATAGAAAAATAAAGAAATGGAAGATTAAAAAATAGGACCAAAGAAACAATAATAATGACATGTCACTAAGGAAGCATCAATATACAATAATATAGTAGTATAGCACTAGGACAAATCAAATAATCCACGTATTTTGTCTAAAATTTAGCAAACCAATGCCTTGCTTAGTAACAAAGCCGCTTGTCATCAGTAGTGTTTAACACAAGTAAGATACGACTATGATAAACTTACCCAGAAAAAGGTTCAAAAACGGAGATAACTGTAATTCTCATGAACATATTTTGAAGTGCATACAATTGAATAATAATAAGAAAACCATTTACTTCAACAATCATCACTGCCAACTACAAGTGCCGGTTCTTTAAAGTCAAAAACTTTCAACCGATACGAAATCAAAAGGAAAAACGTAATATCAACACTCTAAGAGGACCCAGAAGTGGTCCAAGTCAAAAACAACAGACAACATCAAAAGGGCACACATCTTGCATAATACTCACAGCTAGTACCGCAAAAGTCTCTTAACAATCAAAGCTGCAGCAACCAAAATCAATTCAAGTCAAAATCTAACAATCAATGGCATATCATGCGGTAAATCAATTGACATTACACCGCATTCCAAAAACACAAAAACCTAAATTGCAAAAACTTTACCCTATAAAATAAGTTTTCACAACATACACATCAAAATCAACAAAACAAGTTACCAGTAATTGCAAAATTGAACCTTACCTGAAGAAGCTGATATCAATAAGACAAAGGAAAAGGAGAGGAACTGAAGGAAGACCAAATCAATCAAATCAAATCAGCCAAACCCTAGAATCTTTCAAGTTGAAGATGGGGATAGTTGGGGTGAGCGAATTAGGGTTAGGGGTTGAGGAAGTTTGGGTTTTTAGGGTCTACGAGAAAGGAAAAGAAGAAGAAGAAGAAGAGACGCGGGAATCACGAGGCTGCGGCTATACAAACGTAGATAAGCGAAGAGAGAGAGAGAGAGAGAAGAACCGATTTGATCGAAGGCAAGTGTAGAGAGAGAGTGCAATTTAGAGAAGAGAAAATAGGAGAAAGGATTACGTGTCCGCGTGTGTAATTTACATTTCATGGTTCGGCGCCTTCGATGCGGTTATTTTTACCCTTTTAGCCCCGTAAACCTATACCTCTCCACACAATTATTGAACTAAATTTTAAATTATGAAAAAGATTTATGTCTTCATTTTAAATAATATTTTTATTCATACTCTAAAATATGATTTATCAAATTTTTAATTTAATTTTTAAAATTATAAAAAAGATTTATGTCTTTTACTTTAAATAATATTTTTATTCATACTCTAAAATATGATTTTATCAAATTTATTAATTTAAATATCATATATTGATTTCAAATTAGACCAAATTATTTTTGTCTTTTCTAATTTTATTTTAAAACCATTAAAATTTTCATTTATGAAAAATGATAGTAGGAGGAAAATTAGTAAATCCTAAATACCAATGATTAAAAGACTTAAATCGATTCAACCTAGTTAACCGTAAAAATTTTAAATTGTCGAATTTTCTAACTCAGTTAGATTTGCTTTAATAACTCTTATTGTTAAAACTTATTAATTTATTAATTAATTGGTTAATTTTTGTAAATTAATTAGTTCTTATACATTAAAATAAATTAATTAATGTGTGTTAAATTTTTTTAATTAAGCTTTAAATTATTTATTAGATAAATATTTCAATTTTTAATTTATTTAATCTTTAATCGATTTTATGATAGTTTGATATCAATTAAACCTTAAAATTCTTGTCTTATCGGTTTAACTTTTTGTCTGATTTTTAAAATATTGATAAATAGAAACTATTTTCACTTTTAGCCAATAGGGTTAAAAGCTTTCCAAAATTAGAGGACTCAGGCAAACAAGGACTTTCAAAACACTTTGTTCAAATCTAGTTTGTCAAGTGATTGACCATCTTAATCTGTCAAGTACATGTTTTATACAGTGATTTAAAAATCGGACCGAACCGATCTGTCGGATCAGAGAATCGGTGAATCGGAGTATGAAACGATCTAGTTTAGCTCGTATTTTTTGTGAGTGATTGACCCGTTCATTTTGCGGTCAGACCGGTAAAAACCGTTGAATCAGTGAAAGAAAGAACCGACCGGTCCATTTAAAATGTCTTGATTTTGATTATTTCAACTTGAATGAATATTATAATTAGTAATTTTTTTTAATCTTTTTGATGAAATATGATTAGTAAGCTTTGTTATCTTATTTTGTGTTATATTTAGCGAATTTTTTTAAAAAAAATTAAATATTTTGAAGTTTAAAAGTTTAAGTTAAGTTTACAATTAGATAAATAAATAATTAAATAGTATGTTTAAAAATTATCTTATATATATAATATATAAAATAAAAATTTATATATTTATTAGTCACCGGTTCGACTACGGTTGAATTCCGGTTGAATCATTAACCCTTGAATCAGTTGCTTCTCTGGTTCAGTCACCGGTCCGATTTTTAAAACATTGGTTTTAAAAGAAAACATAGTTAGCTCAAGGTGATGATTAGGACCTCTCTTGCAATACAAACCTAATCTCCAACAGTTAAAACTGTTTGAAGAGTCCAGTTAAGCGCTCAGATCTCATGATTTCCAGCATTTGGAGACGCTTGAGGAGCCTAGAAGTTAAGACTCACAAAGAGCTTGCTTTTAAGTGTTGGTGAAGCTTCTTAAATGCCACATAAATGGCAGATTGACACTCTCTAGTTCTTTTAGAATTCTACTGCAATGGCAGCTTTTGCAGAAACATTAACTATATACTGATATTATGGACATTACAGGACTTACATGTTCTGCAACTCCGACATCATTAAACATATAAGAACATCTCTGCATCAAGTCTTTTTCTGGAAAAAGAATCACTAAAAAGAGTCCAAGATATGGGGTGTACTTAAATAAATAAGAACCATACATCTAAGAAATAACTAATCACTACTGCAACTCAGTCCACAATGTTCCTAGACCTGCATCCAGAGCTTTGCTGGCTTACTTCTGAGTTATGCAGAAGTATTAAGATGCCTTGTTTGATGGTATGATATTTAGGAGAGGGCACAGGAGATAAGAGGCACAAGTGCCATAGTTGGCTGTTGCCTTTAGATCATTAAGAAGTTCCCACAAGCCATGTCTCTGCGTCAAAAAAGATGAACAAGTTCCAAAACCATATATCAGTATCACAGCAAGAACAAAACTTGAGTGCTGCATACTCGCAAGCAGATCATGAAACTTGCAGAAAGATCAGTTCTTTCTTTAGGGTACATGGGAAAGAAACAGAAAATTACATTGGTATCACAGTTCGAAGCCCGAACAAAGAAGCAAAGTCTAAGACAAGATAACTACAGCAGGAAGTTATGTAGAAAACGAATAATGGCAATGATCAAAAGAAAAATGCAGTCTGAACTTTAGCTTTACATTTTGATTCACCATGATGAGGAACCACATACCACTAGCAATTATAGTTGCAGGTTGATCTTGTCAGACCACTTAAAGATATCTGAATAAACTCTATCACCTCCCAAATCCTCTCCACTAGCTCCAGTTGCCACCCTCATAATGTCCTCAACTAAAGCAAAATTTCCCATTATGTCAACATGGGCACCACTCTGTGTGCCCCGACCTTCAAGAAGATTTGCTGGAGGAGAATGATCATACTCTCTTATGTATGTTCTAATTCCAGAAGGATTAAATCTGGTTTTCCCACGCCAACCTTTAGCACACATGAAGCCCGTGCTTAAAACAGGAACTGTCTCATCACCATCAACAATATAGACTCCATCTTTTAAACAGCTGTCGTCAGTTTCGCCATTAGCTGATGTATCAATTTGAAAAGGGATGTAGCAGTCAGCAGAAGGAGATAACTTGTACACATAAGCTCTTTCAGTTGGTATGCCAACTCCATACAATGAAAAGATCTCCATTTCTGGAGCATCCGGTAACCTGTGACAGCAGTAGTGTGAGAACAAAGACCGGACAAATGAGAAGAGCTGATAAATAGGAAGGGACAAATGAGAAGAGCTGATAAATAGGAAGGCCTCATAAAATTTATAATGACTTCACTGCAAAAAGAAGCAAATGAAAGAGTTGTGAATAACTGAGTAGAGGAAAGTTATCAACAATGCAAAAACTGCAACAACGATGGGCTGAGACATACATCAGAATGCTATACGTAGCTCGGTATATTTTCCAAATTAGAGTGGGTATGTAAGCTTGCCTAATGAGCTTAGGAACAAAGCAACAATAGGGAGGCTATTTTGCAGCACATTACAAGCAGCTATCAAGTAGAAGATCCACGCTGTTTAGAAATTGCTGATTAAGTATGCAGATTCTTACTTTGTCTCCAGAGGATTTGACCAGTATTTATAGTGATTGTACTTTGGATCATCCAAATTGTCAGCAATTCCATAAGAGAAATGTGCACCACCACGCTCCATCATTTTTGGGGCAACAAAATGGAGTAGATCCACAATTGATCCAGCCGTATAAACCTTGTATTCTGCAACAGCTTTAATACCTCCAAATCCCATGTCATGATACTCAGTCCACAAATCACGGCAGCTTGTGTTTGCAACACTCTGACCTTTAACAGCACCCTGCATATCAAGGATAGAATAAATCATTGAAACAATGAAATGTCATTTGAATTCCTTAAAATCTTATATTCCTGACGAGAAATATGGAAAAACATGATAGGAGACATTAGATTAAACTTTCAATAACCAATGAACAGATAGTTAATAACTTACCCTGAAGTCGACCCTTTCAATTTCAGCAGAATTTGCCTCTGCTACCTCTTTTCCAAATGATATCATTCTACCATGATAAGTTTTCTTTCCTCGAGTAACCTCATCTCCATTGTCTTTGCCCGGGTTCTGGGTTTCATTATTTCGTTGAGTTTTCTTACTAGGGACATAGCCATCCTCAGGTGACCAGTCAAGTTCACCCCAAATGGTGTCTCCACCTCTTGGTATCATTGACATGGTTGAATCCCAGGTTCGAGACATCTTCATTACATGCTGCAATGTCTGAAGGCGAAATATATCATTGTCCAAAAAACCTGGTGCAATGGCCCTGCATGTTGATCAGACAAGATAAATCTAAAGATTTGCATGTGATTGACTAATAGGACGACACAAACCAGAAGCTTTTAGAAATGACTAGAAGCTCTCTTAAGAGTCTTAAGTACATGCAATTTTTGCTACCAGAAGAGTAAAGACGAGTTCACAAGAAGTTTTGAGTTTTTCTCATGCACTGAACAAAGGATGTTCCTTACTCTAACAAGTTATACACATCCAGCAATCAAAAGAAAATGCCTAAACTGGAGCAAGTAAACTATATGAAAACCTGGCCACCGCTATATCCCTTGCTTCAGCGGAGAAAAGGCCAGCAACAGCTTTTGGAACACCTAAAAATGGTCCACCAATATTCATCACTGCCTTGATGTATTTTGAACACCAGCCTGGTCCACCACCACCGCCCATGGGAGCAGGCGCTTCAACCCACTTCATAAAATGCAGAAAGAACAAAACGCCCATGGAATGTGGAACAATAACTGCCTTGTTTCCACCATTTGTTGCAACCATGAGTTCTATATTGCTCTTGAAACGGCTCAAAGTTTGATCACGTACCTGATTAATTAAGTCCATCATGTAATTTGCAGAACATACACCAGAGGTTCATAAAAAGTAATTCCAAGGTATATATAACACCAAGAAATTCAATCTAAGAAAAGAAATATGAAAGGAAACCTCAGTGTTCTGAAATGATAGTCTCCAATCATACGAGGCCATATACATTGTTTTCTCTTCATATCCAATACGAGCCAAATTAGCAATCAAAACTGCCCACACAAAATAGCCTGGAGCAAAGTAATCAGCAGCCACAAGTCCAGAGACAGGTCGGACCCTAATACCCGGAGGATCTAGTCCAGTCTCATTGTCCAGTGACATATGCTCTACCCAACAAAGAGGTCTGGAATACATTCAAAATGTCAATGAAAAGCAGCTGATGAAGAACAATAACATTCTGTAAAATTCATCAGTCAACATGCAACCGATTGTAAGAAGACTATCATCAGAAACTTTTATTGCAAGTTGCAACCGATTCAAATGGTTAATCTTTTCTTGTAAATGTTTGTTCTGAAATGCAAACTTTATGCTCCTAGTTCTAGCATAATAGGTAACCTAATAAATGCCCATAGCTACAACTGAAGACGGTGACCGTTAGTTAGGGCAACATCAGGAAAACAGATATAAGACCTCTAATTCTTTTCGTTTTGCTGACATGAGCGTGCTAACTAAACAAAGATACTTTCTTTTTTTGTATCATTTATCAATCACCCACACAATTCCCAAAAAAGGCAAGTACTTCATCAGTCAAAACTATTGATATGGGAATTCCCAATTCTGGAATCTAGGTGATAAATCATTACATACACCCTAAAATAGTTAATCATATGCTCACATCACTGCCTAAGTCAATAGAACTAGCATTACAAAATCTAAAACATCATATCAGTCAAGTCATACAAACTCTCCAACAATGTCCTCCAATTCAGTGACCAAACCAGTAAGTAACATAAAGTTCAGAAAACCATCAATCTATCAGAAGATTCAGAACACCAACCAACGAACAGAAACAACCATACCTCTTATAAACCTCTCCAAAAGTTCCACCCCATAGCCGTTTCCTGAACAACCCATCAGCACACTGGTGACCTTCCCACAGCTCAAGCCCAGCAGTAACAATTCCAGGGACAAAAACCACTGGATGTTTAACCTTAAGGCCTTCATTCCGGAGCTTAACACCAGGCGGGTCTGGCGAGGGTCCAGTGATCGCCTCAGTTACGTACTGAGGGATAGAAGCAGGCATTACGTTGTAGAGAAACAGAAGAACCCACCACGATATGCATATGCAACCCACCAGCCAACAACAGTTGTCTACACAGGACCATTTCGGTTTCTCTTTTTTGCCCACATCTTTTCTCCATTTCTGCGTCTTCTTCTTGCTTCTATCTTCTTCCTCTTCTCGCTCTTCTCGTTCCTCCTCACTCAGGATCTTAGAATCCGATGTTTTGGCGGCTTCAGCTGGCTTCCTACGGCGAATTGAGGCCATTTCCGGGGCAGTCTTTAACGTGCTTCTCTTTTTTCTGTTTATTTTATTAACAAAAACCGAAACTTGCACACAATTTATAACAGAAAAGAACGCAACTTGGAAACGAACCTACTTCCTTCCTTCACCGTCCAATGATTCAAAAGAAGTATAGTATAAATAACATTCACGCGAAAAAGGAAAAGGGTCTAGCTTGAATTGTTTATTCACGTAATATTGAGTATAAAGATCGGATTTTTATTGAAACGCTGATGTTAATAGAGTAGTTTAGTTTAGGTTCTTGTAGAAAGAGAACAGAAGCCTGAGGTGAGGACTGACGGGTGAGAATCAGATTGGGTGGGGAAGGTGGAAAAGTTATGGTGGGGTCCTGTGCAGATGGCCTTATTGTGTAACTGAAAGCTGTCAGAAAACGAGTGGGTTAAGATCGTCAACATTGGGTCCCACGTATTCAACTCAGAGACGTGTTGGCTTCTGACTGGTGATAAATGAATATCCTTTTTTAATGAGATAAGAAAACAAAATAGAATAGTCGCGCTTCGCGAATGATGGCTCAGGAATCCCGCCAAAACGTCACGTACATTCGAGCATCTAGAAAAACTTGACCAAACTTAAATATTATAATATTTTGGGAATTTTAAATAATTTAATTTGTGAATGTGGATGATTAAAAAATAAAGCTATTCGATCAATTCAATTATAAAAATTTTAAATTTTTAAACATTTTAGTTTACTTTATTTTAATAATTTTTATAATTAAAAATATATTAATTTATTAATTTTTGTAAATTAATTAATTTTTATTTATAATACTTTTTTAATTAAACTTTAAAATTTTCTTTTATAACTGAATATTTAATACTGGTTGAATTTGTTAAGAAGTATTTGTTTCCATTTTTTTTAATTTTTTTTGTTTTTAAATTTAATAAAAAATCTTTTTTGTTTGAGTTTTTAGTTTTTATTTTGAGTTTTGATTTTTCTAGTTTTTAAAAATTATGAAAATCATAAAAAGTAGTTTTTGTTTTTTCTCATAATTTGATTTAGTATCATTTAAATATATATTTTAATTATTTAATTTTTAATAAAGATTATAAATAATTTAATCTGTTATTATATTTATATATTTAATAAATTAAAATTAATTATTTATAAAATTATGGATAATTTAATTTAATTTAATTTTTGTAATTAAATTATATATAATTAAATTTAAAATATAAAAATATTCAAATAAAATTTGATTTAATGATTAAAATATTTTTTTAATAAATATTAATTTATAAATAAAATATTAAATATTAAATAATTTATTTTAGTAAAATATCATAAATTTATTAATAATTTGGTAATAAATATTATATAAAAGATTAAATCATTTTATTTAATTAAAAATAATTTATTTTTAAAATTTATCTAAAATATAATTATTATCGATGATTAAAATACAACAACTAATATTAACATTAACGATCAAAAGGTGTTTATTTTTATATGAAATAAAAACTGAAACAAAAAATTTAAAATTAAAATCAAAAAAATAAAAGTAGAATCAAACGATTCTTAAATATTTAACTTCTTATTTTACCGACTTAACTTTTAATCTATTTTTAAAGATTATAAATTATATACTTTCTGATATTTTTTTTCCAATAAATGTCTGCTTGTTGCTTTGATCACAGAAATCATCCAGTATGCTCTAGGTTCACGTTAGTCTGCTCTAAACTCTCTAGCCATCTCTTGGCATTAGTATTTTGGATTTGGGCTTCAGGGTAAGAATTCTGAAGCCCAGATCCAAGTCTGACACAAGGTAGCCTGAAGCGTCGTGAAGTCATCATGCAAGATTTCCGCCTCAAGCTCCCTAGCTAGGATGACTAAGAGTTCAGGTACGTTTTTCAATCATCTAATTACGATAAATTATTTTAATCTTAAATTTAAACCAAGTCTAATTTAATTAATTTAATTAAATTTAATCAAGGAATAAAAAACTTTAATGTATTAGAATAAAAATAAGGATCTATTGTAGAGATATTATTCTAGTTCTCTTAAATCTTTTAAATATTTTTCTTTGGTCTTTCGTTTGTAATTAGTATTAATATTTTAATTAAATATTAATACTTAATTGATAAAATCATCTTAAACTTTCAACTTAAAAGTTATAAATTTAAATGTGAATAAAATTTTAAACTTGAAAGTAAATAAGTTGATTTTGATAGACGCACATGTAAATGTGACATAAAGATTTCAAAAAAATAAAAATAAAAATGTGATGAAATAACTAGATACATAAAAAATTAAATAAATAATTAGAATAAAGTAATAATAAATAAGTAAAATAGAATAATAATAGCTTGAAATAATTACAATTCTTCATTTAGGTTATGCAAGTTTATAATTATTACAAAAATAGAGCAACAAACATATTCATGCTAGTTTGCTCTGCAGTATTCCAATTTTATCAGATGTTGAAAGAAAGAAAACTAGCTGATGTTGCATCATAATAAATAAAGGCTAGTTTGCTTCTATAAACTAACAGTATGGTTTTATTCAAGTTACTAAACGACAGAACCAATTCATCGTTTAATTAAAAACTAAACCAAACACTGTCATTTCAACAATATCTCCTACCCACTAGCAAAAACACTGTGAAGCAAAGTGCTTTATATAAAAGCAAATCCTCCAAACCTTTTCATCAAACACTCACGTTTTGACAAGCTCCAATCGACCAAATCTTTTCGTAAAGTTATGTCATTAACAGCTTAAACACTAGTTGTTAAGTTACTTGCTAGAAAATGATTGGCTTATCCTTTACTTTTTGAAAGGAAAAAGGTCAAAAGTTAAAGACAATCGCTTGCATAGACCATCCCATAAGATCATTCGTGTCATAATTCTCACCATAGTTTCCAAGTAACGTTATCTACTCTCCAACATGGAATATCACAATTTTGGAAGTATGATTTAAAAACTAGTTAATTCAACTTTAGTTTGCTAACTTAAGATTGAGACCGCTAATTCTCTTACTTTTTTATAACTCGTATGTCTGTGGTTCAAATTCAGGATAGCTCAGCTGTGCCAAAGAAAAGAATAGAAGAAACATCTGACTCTTTCATACATACTTCACTTGACTCGGGGGGGGGTATAGCTAAGTTGGTAGAGCTCCGCTTTCTTGCAATTGGATCGTTGTGATTACGGGTTGGATGTCTAACTGTCCGAGCGGTAATGATAATATCTTGTACCTGAACCGATGACTCACTCTTTCTAAATATATTTAGGCCTAGGCCCAGCATGTGATCAATAGGCCTGCTCCTAATTGATTGAGTCTCAAGTCCAATTTAACAAAATCCATCCTAAGCCTGAGCTTGAGACCTGACACTTATAATAAGAATGATATAATAAAAATGATGTTGTTATTTTATCTTTAGTTTTCAAAATAAAAATAAAATAAATTGAATCGGATCGAATCAGGTCAAGGCTTGAGTCCTGTCAGATTCTTAAGCCTAAACTTAATTTAACTCATTATCATCATTACTCACATGTGCTGATTATTGACATTATTTTAAAGAAAATGAGATCATTTATTTTTTAATTTTTTTAATTAAAAAATAAAAGAGGTCAAGTTGGGCCGGCCAATGAGTTGAATATCCTTTTGTCAAAGGCAATTAATAGGCGCTTGATAATGAGACATGATCCTCTATCCTCTTTCACCATGTCTTAACTCTGCTTCATTTTATTTCAGTCATATATTAATGTGGGATTTACATAAATATACTGCTGAGATCACACAAATATATGGCTGAAATAAAATAAACGGGACAAGATAAAAGGGGAAAAAAAATTTAAAGGGCTCGATAATGTACTAATCCTAAAGTTCTAAAACGGGTAAATAAGGGACTTGGAAAACTTACATAGTCCCATCACCACTGACCCTGAGTCTCTAGTAGTGACTTGGAAAACTAACATAGTCCCATCATCACTGACCCTGAATCTCTAGTAATGTCATTGATCATACGTAGTTAAAGGGACAGCGCTTTTTGAGTGAGTGTGTGATGATGGGAGCTGTACTGACTAAGATCTGGTAAGTGTAGAACCAAATGATGACCATCTTCATGTACTTTATAACAACTGTGATCTGGTTCTGACTAATGGCTCAGCTCTGCGCCTCTGATCTCTTTGGCTTTTGTACTGTTCTCTTGAAAGGTTTCACCATTTGTGATAAGTAAGCTTTGCAATGAGTTGAACCAAGAGGTGGTTCCAACTCATAGTCCAAAATTTTGTTTCTAATGATTTAAGTCACCTTATTTTAATTTAATAAAATGTATTTTTAAATTTTAAAATTAATTTATTTATTAATTTTAAATCAAATGGAACCAAATTTATAATCTAAAAAATAAATATTGCTCGTTTTATTAAAGGGTTAATTACTAAAAGAACTAAAATTTCATCCATTTTTCAATTAAAACCTTAACTTTAAAAAGCAACAATAAAATCTCTAAACTTTAAAAAAATTTCAATTCTAGCTCAAACTTTAAAAAAAGCAATAAAATATTCAAGCTTTCAATTTTCTTCAATTATAACTCAAACTTTAAAAAGTAATAATAAAATACTCAAACTTTCTATTTATTTCAATTATAGCTCAACGTTATCTATTATTCACCCAATACCCTCAGTCCTTTATTTTTTGTTTATTCTTTTAACATCCTAAACTATTAATGCATTACAGTGTACTGCATCAATAAGCTCTTCATTTTTAGTTCATTATCCTAATGCTTTTAATGTAAGGGCGTCAAGGGTGCATAATATGAAAATCAAAGAATAAAGGCATCGAGAGTATAAACTAAAAATAAAAAAATCAAAGTGTAAGGTTGTCGGAGTATCTGATTTAAGTCATTTTTAAACAACAACGTTGTTTTAATTATGTGATTAAATGACATCGTTTCATTAATCTTCATTTCTTATGTTAATTTTGACTAACGTGTATTAATAGTTAAGGTTTATGAAACATATAAAAATTCATGTCAACAAATTTAACGGAAATATTAATGTTGAGCTATAATTGAAAAAAATTGAAAGGTTGGGCATTTTATTACTACTTTTTAAAGTTCAGACTATAATTAAAAAATTTGAAAGCTTAGACATTTAATTGTTATTTTTTCAAGTTTGGACTATAATTAAAAAATAAACCAAAATTTGGAGCTTTTTAGTAATTAACCCTTTAAAAAAACCAAACAATATTGACAATTGATAAGGCTCATTCTATATTTTAAACCTATGGCCAACTTAAAATCTGAAACTAAATTTAAAATTTTAAACGTTATAGACTTTAAATTAAAATTTTAAATTTTAAATTTGAGCCTAATTTTAATCGAGTTAATTAAATTTTATTTTAAAATTTGAAATTAATTAAATGTGGGCTAAATTGCTAACTTAATACCAAGTGCTTATTAGGTAGGGAAAAAAAAAGTAAACGTGAAGGATATGAAATATCTATTTAAATTTTCTCCAATTATAAAAATAGATTTGAAAAGCAAATCTCATATAACATAACGTGGCTTCCATTACTTATATTCTAATATTGGACAATTAGACATCACAATTAAATCAAATCATTATAAAACTCATTTGGTTTGATTAGTTCAATCGTAAAATCTTAAGTTATTTAATTTTTGATCTGATTTTAAACTTTTCGATACGATTTATTTTAATAACTCTTATTATTAAAAATTGATAAAATTTTGTTAATTAATAATTTATTCTAAACCAAAATAAATAAATTAATTTTTATTTAATAATCTATTTTTAAATGAACTTAAAAAATTTCAATAAGTAAGGACAATTTCTTTCAATTATATTTTAAAATTTTTAATCTTGGTCGATCTTATGATGATCTAATATCGGTTAAATCATACTGATTTAACTTCCGCTCTTGTTTTAAAAACATTGATTATATATTAATTAACTTAATTTTTTATAATAACTCAGTGCAACGGTGAGCAAATTGTAACCTTGCATCTTAAAAGAATTAATAAGAATAAATTTAATTATAATGTTGTATTAAATTTGATGAATATAAATCATAAATTCTAAAGAAGTTTTGAGGTTCTAAATCTTTTTTTTTTTGACAATACTAAATCAATTTTCAGTTACATATGAAATAGTTTCCAATC
>JANVCQ010000005.1:4367218-4386714 GCA_025531925.1 Erythroxylum plowmanianum
AATATCTATTTAAAAATTTTCAAATTATAAAAATAGATATGAAAAGCAAATCTCATGTAAGATAACGTGGCTTCCATTACTTATATTTTAAGATTTGACAATTAGACATCACAATTAAATCAAATCATTATAAAACTCAACTGGTTTCATTAGTTCAATCATAAAACCTTAAGTCATCCAATTTTTAATTTGGTTTTAAACTTTTCAATTCGATTTACTTTAATAGTTCTTATTATTAAAAATTGATCAATTTTTGTTAATTAATAATTTATTATAAACCAAAATTAATTAATTAATTTTTGTTTAATAATTTATTTTTAAATTAACTTAAATTTTTTTTAATAAATAAGGACACTTTCTTTCAATCATATTTTAAAATTTTTAATCTTGGTCGATCTTATGACTGTCTAATATCAGTTAAATCATACCGATTTAACTTCCGCTCTTGTTTTAAAAACATTGATTATATATTAATTAACTTAATTTTTTATAATAACTCAGTGTAATGGTAAGCAAATTGTACCCTTGTATCTTAAAAGAATTGATAAGAATAAATTTAATTATAATGTTGTATCACAAATTCTATAGAAGTTTTGAGGTTCTAAATCAATTTTCAGTTACATGAGAAATAGTTTCCAATCATAAATAACTTTTAATGCAAAAGGTGGATAAGGAAAACGACATGAAGAATTGGGGGAACGACAAGTAGATCCCTTTTTTTATGGGGATCCCTGAAAGTCCTCTCACAGCCTTCCTTCGTTGGATGGTCCCGTTCTCTGATCATTGGGGTCCATTCCATCACATAGCTTCACGATATATTCTCACTTCGTCCCATCATATTCAACTCTTTATTGTTAATTTTGGCCTAACTAAAATTTCAATATTTTTTATGAATTAAATTGTGTAATTAAGATTTTCAATGATTAAAATCTGAAATTTTCTTGGAGTTCATTAAATGTGAGGGATCACCTGCCCTCTTTATTTCAAGATTTGTCAAAATTTTTTAAGGAAAAAGATAAGATTTACAGTGATTAAAAAATTCAACCGATTTAACTGATTAATCGTAAAAATATTGAATCTGTCAATTTTTCAGTTTATGTTTTTATCTTTCTTATTCGATTGACGATAATAACTCTTATTGTTAAAAAGCAATCAATTTATTAATTAATTAGTTGATTATTATAAATTAATAAGTTTTTATTTAAAAAATCAATTAACTTTTTTTAATAATTTATTTTTTAATTAAATTTCAAATTCTTTGATTAATAAATACAATATCTTTCAATTATATTTAAAATTATTTAATCCTTAAGTTGGTTTTAAAACTAGGGATGTCAATTTTGGCTCAGCCGACAAGATTTTGGACCTAACTTTTCGGGCCATGAGTTGAGCTAGACCAAGCACAGGTCGGCTCGGCCGGTTGAAACGTCAAAAACTACATCGTTTTGTGAAAAAGACGTTATTTTTTTATTTTTGTTAAATATAACTAGATGGCCATGATTAAGCATTGACATGCACATTTATAACGATTTAATACTGATTAAACATTAAATCTCTTGTCTTATCAATTTAAGTCCAATTTTTAAAACATTTGAAATTTAAATGATTTATATTGTACGCGGACCACTTTTTAAAATTTTTTTTAGCTAAATAGAGGTAGTAACTTATATGCATTAAGGAACTTTAATTTGAATTTTTTAGTGTTTAATATAACAAGGTTTACAAAATTAATGAATATTAAGGGCATGAAGGTCTTGGATAAATAAATTTAAGATTCAAAAGTGATTATGTCAATCACTTCCAAAATTACAGACAATCGATTCCCAATTCTTTATAAACCCTAGTTTCTGATTCACGTGACATTGTCATTGACCATATTAAGGTTATTAATTTTTTAAAGCATTCTTAGGTTCATACAACTAACCATTAAAGAATCAATTTAATTCTTAAACATTTATATAAGAAAATAATTAACATCTTAAATTTTAATTTTTGTCAAATAAGCTTTAAACAAATTATAACTAAACATGCCCCAAAACTTGAATCATATATAGCACATATTTTATTAAAAATAAAAGATTAAACATTTTACTAAAATCATTATTTATTTGATAAAAATACAAATTTAATATATTATTTATTTTATAGTAAATTTTTAAGGGTCAATTTTAAAATAAAGAAAGCCCAAGTTGGATGTTACTTAATAGTTATGTTTGGGGCAAGCAGACACATGAAAAGGAAGTGTTCCCTAGAAAAAAATGCCACTTTGGACCACCTCTCCTTGTTACTAACGAGGCTTTAACCAATGCACTGAAGTTGGGAAAACAAGTAGAATTTTGCACCTTTTACTTTGGTGGATAAGTACCATTTGCCAATCTTAGATCAAACTCACTTGGTTAACATTTATTTAGTTTGGTAGATAATACAGTCTCTTTATCAAATAAAGATAAAGTTATATATTATTGGACTTTTATTGAACTCAACAGGACTTAATGCCTGTATGAAAGAGCTTATATTAGTAGAGCTTTTTTCAGTAGAACTTTTATTAGAAGAGTTTTTCTAAGAAGCCAGCTGATTGTTTGACTGTCATTTAAAAAATAGTTTTTTAAAGAGTTTCATACAATAGACTGTTTGATTACATAAAATAAAAAGTATTTTAATTTTAACTATATTTTTTGTAATAAAAATTATTTATGTATATAAATATTATTTAAAATATATTAAACAATATGCAAAATACAATATATTAATTATTATATAATTTTAAACCATATGAAACATAGATGAAAATATATCTAACTAAATCTTTTATATGGATTATAACATAAGTAAAACTAATATAAAAATAAATATTAAAACATATAAAAAAGTCAAATAATATTATATAACTTTCAAAATAAACTTGAAGATGTGTTTGTGGGTATTGTGAGAATTGTGTGTAAAATATAAGAAGGCAAAAGAGACTAAAAAATAGGCTCATTAATTGATTCGAAAATTTTACATAAAAAGTGGAGAAGCTCCAAATTTGAACTTTTTAAAAAGTTATATTTTAACCGTCAAAAAGTTATATATACTAAAAAAAACTTTTTTATTTTATAACTAAACACTAGTTTAAAAAAAACTTTTACGGTAGAAAAAAGTAATTATTCCCTATCCAAAAGCTCAACTAATTAGTTACTTGGTAAATGTTGTTATATGAGATATTTTCTTAATTCTTGGCATATGTTGTTACCTTCACTGCCTTGAAAGTACCAAACCCCAGAACCAGAGCAAATCAACTGAGCTCCTTATTAGGTCACTGTCACAACTTTGAGGAGGCAATAAGGGAACTTCTAAAGCTGAAGTTTGGACTTTTTTGGGACTTGTTTGCAAGACTTTATTGGTGAAAATCCATCCAAAGCTATCTAATTTGTATCATTCCAATTGCAAAAGGTGGCTCAATGGGTAAAGTTTGTTCTTTTGTGCATACTAACTTAAATATTTTTAAATTCAAATAATTTGAAGAATGAAAATAAAGTTATACATATTAATTGAATCAAATCTCTTATTTAATAATCATAGCTATTGATAATACTGTGCTTATTCACCATTTAAGGTAATAAATTTTTTTAAATGTACATAATCTTTTTTAGAAATCCATGTAATGAATATACATAATCTTTTTTTTTGGGATAATTAATAGGTTATATCAGTAAGAAGTAGGAACATAAGGCAACAAAAATCTTATAATCCTCAAAAAAAGAAAAAAATCTCAACTTAATATCCAAGGTTGTGCTAAAAATAATGCCATACACTACAAGGAATCAGTCAAATCATACTAGGAAAGAACCAATCATGTCTGATATAACAGATCAACAAAGATCATGCCTTAACCATCCACCATTAGTGCACATGTACTGAACTCATGATCTAAAATTAGCCCCAACACCTACTGGTCTAAGCCTAAGAGAGCAGTTAGTGAGCCTCCTTTGGCCTTTGGCCATGCTAGGGCGGCTGTGTCTCACTGGAAGTGACATCTCCCCAGCTTCCACAAGATGCCAACTCTAGTTCACCCATAAAACAGTCATCCCTTTAAACCTTTTTGGCTCTCTTAGCTTCTTTCTTTATGCTGTTTTGAGCTTAAAGTTTCAGTCTTTACATCTTGGGTCACTACATGGTGTGAAGTTTCAATCTTTATGTCATTTTTTAAGCCAAGTCCCTGCATGTAAGAGAGAGAGAGAGAGTTGCTTGTTTCTGTTACTTAGTTGTTACTCATCCTTACTGGCAATGAAGAGCATTAAAAATGGAAACTTTAATGGGAATACAGAGTTGTAGCAGAGAAAGAGAAGCAAAGAAAGGGAAAAGAAATGAGAGGAAACTTCACACATCGCCATAAAACAATATGCTTTGAGATTCTCCATTAACGGTCGCTTCATCTTCTTCCTCCTTGTTCCCTTAGCTATTCTATGTCTCGCTGTCCTTGGAGATATGCCAGACTTGTGAATATGAACATAAACCCACATCTGCTATATCTGTGTTTTGGATCTCATTGAAAGAAGGTGAACCCATTTGCGGGGAAGTCTCTGTTTTCTAAATGTGAGCATGTTTGAGCTTTCCAACCTTTCTGTTCATAGAGGTTTATGTGTAGGAAGTCTGCTCACCGATTTGGATTTGTGAGTTGTTTACATGGTGGCTCTGATCTATATGAATATTGTTTGTCTGTATGTTTTGTGTTCAGATAGATAGTGGTAGGAGAGAGAATTCTGGGAGATGTTGACGTGTATAGCGTGTTCGAAGCAGCTTAACAATGGATCTCTGCACCAGAGAGACAGAGAAGACGACGACGACACTTTGGAGACACCAAGAACCAAACAGGCTATTAAGGCTCTCACTACTCAGGTCCGTTGAGTATGTCAAGAAAACGGATTTTTTTTAATGCCTTTTTCTGCTCTACTGTCCGTTTCTTTAGTTCCTGAGAAAATATTGGGAGGAAAAGGATGTCTTTTGAAGTCTCTAATCGGGAGAAATTTTTATATAACAACAGCTTTTGTCTTTCTTCTTTGTGTTTATATGTATTGGTTTTCTACTGTCTAATCCATAATCATTCCGTGTGCTTTTCCATTTGTCCACTTTATGGGAACGAGACAGAAGGTAGAAATTTGAAGGGGGTTAAGACAACTGGAAACATATGTTGTTTGTTATCTGTTAATCTTCAAGCTCCTGAGTCGAATGTTGCTTTCAGCTATGTTGATGAGGAAAGATTTACTGTTAGATAGGCCGAATTATACTTCCTCATTGATCTTGAGCAACTATTCTGGACCACCTATACATCTTTTCTTTTGGTTGTTATTGCCCCTTTTATTCTTTATAATGAAATGGAATACTATCATTTTTCAGATAAAGGACATGGCTGTTAAGGCATCAGGAGCGTACAGAAACTGCAAGCCATGTTCTGGATCATCAAACAATAATCACAACAGGAACTATGCTGACTCTGATGCAGTTTCAGACTCTGCCAGGTTCCACTGTTCATATCGCAGAACAGGCAGTTCCAACTCGACCCCAAGAATGCGGGGGAAAGAGATGGAGGCAAGACTAAAAGGGCTGTCTAGTGGTGAAGGCACACCTGTATCTGTAAGTGGGAGGACAGAGTCTGTAGTGTTTATGGAAGATGACGAACCTAAGGAATGGGTGGCCCAAGTGGAGCCTGGTGTGCTCATCACTTTCCTATCACTGGCTCAGGGAGGGAATGATCTTAAGCGGATCCGATTCAGGTAGCTTTACTAGTACTAGATCATCATTGCTTGTGTGATTTTCAAGGTTTTGAGTGTTGGATCATTTGCTTCTGTTGAATAACTACTGATAGATACGGGCCATATAAGATCTGTTCTGCATTCAAGCATTTCCTTGGTGTCAATCTTTGTTTTTGAAACCTTGTTGTAAATGGGTGTGAGTCTGGAATTTCAGCCATTATTACTTGCCCTTTCTTATACGGTGAGTGCTGATGGCTATAGAACTTGAGTATTATGTCATATTGTGGCTTTCATGAGCCAATGGATCACATCTTCAGCAGTTTTGAGGCAAAAGTTAACACAATTAACCATCCAGTACTTATTGGAACTCAGGAATGAGAACTGTGGAGAAGACTAGCATGTTTTCATGATAATTCTCTTGACTGCTATAACTATCACGAACAGCTATCACATATCCAGTTGTACTTAGTCACTTTAAGGGAGTCAACACAAAAATCAGTTCATTTTGCACCTCTAAGGTTCTGATTTCTGAATATACTTTAGAGCTTTAAAGTTTGATAAATGAATTGGTAATTTGATCAGTCGTGAAATGTTCAACAAATGGCAAGCTCAAAGGTGGTGGGCAGAGAACTATGACAAGGTCATGGAGTTGTACAATGTTCAACGTTTCAATCATCAAGCAGTCCCTCTTCCCACGCCACCGAGATCGGAAGATGAGGTTAGTGGTGCACCCAAGTCATGTTTACCGTGCTTTAGCTGTTGATACTTTCTTCTGACACGCTTAAAATGAATGGCCTTTTTCTCTAAAATCTGCCAAGAACATGTTTTCCTTAGAGTTTTGACAATATGTTGGATTCTTGTGTTATGGTTTAATAGTTTTTAATTTATTCATTGTGGTTTGCAGCCACAAAATTTGCAACTTTCAGTTATTTAAGAGCTCATTCGAGTCATTTTACTGTTGTTTCTGTGAAATAGCATCAATGATTGTGCTTCTACTGCATTATCTTTTCTTTTCAGAGCTCAAAGCCTGAATCCGCCAAGGAGAGTCCAATGACTCCCCCACTGAGCAATGAATGCCCCCGAAACTTCAAACGCCCAACTGGAGTGGGCTATTCTTCTTCAGACTCGCTTGATCGTCATCCAATGCATGCTCACCTTTATTCCGAGTCAGCTACTCTTGCTTCAACACCAAATATCTCCAGTGTCTGTGGAGCTAAAACTGAGACATCATCAATGGATGGTTCTGTGAGGACAAGTTCATCAAGAGAGGCAGATCACTCTGGAGAGCTTTCTATCAGTAATGCAAGTGATATTGAGACTGAATGGGTTGAACAGGATGAACCTGGAGTGTACATCACCATCAGAGCACTGCCTGGTGGCACTCGGGAGCTCAGGCGTATCAGATTCAGGTTAGTGATGGATGAAAAGCTGCCCTTTGCTGTAACCTTTGTTGATAGTTTTAACTCTTGCCAGATCAGTGTATGAGAATCAGAACATTAAAGGACTGCCTTTCTTTGTTTTGAGGGATGGGATAATGCTTGAACAAATGGTTGGTGTAAACCATATAGCAGTAGTTTCATACATGAAAGTTGCACACAAACAATTTCTGAAATTATGCAGGTGGCCTCATGGATGATATAATCACCTGGCTCCATGTTTCCTTTGTTTCGTTTGATCGATTGTGATATTATGCTGAGATATAATTGTCTGTTACATGTATAATGACTTGACCTGGATATAAACTTGTTTATGTTTCTGATGCAGTCGAGAAAAATTTGGAGAAACACAGGCAAGGTTATGGTGGGAAGAGAACCGAGGCAGGATACAAGAACAATACCTGTAGTTTAGCAGAAGATGGTATGGTATGGTGATGTGTTGAAGATACTCTTTTTAACTCATATTGACTACTTATATAGTTCATAGGCATTGAGAAGCTTATTGGATGTGGGACTATCAAATGGATTTACTTTGTTCCTTCTCCTTCCGCTTACTTCTGGGTGGATGATATGATAATTTGTATGGATGCTTCTGAGTTTGGTGATGAATGGTTAAAGAAATTAAAGCGGTCTTGACTAATGGACTTCCAAGATTGATAATTTGGAGCAGCTCATGCATGTCTTCCACTTTCTTTAAACTTCGGTCTTCACTTAAAGATTAAGTATGACAAAAGAGTACGGAGCAAATTTGATTTGATCCAACTTCAATTTTAACAACTTTCTTATGTGCATCTAATTATAAGAATTTAACGGTCAAAAATTTTGATTTTTTTTAAAAATTGGATCTTAGAAGATATGAATTCGATCCGATTCAGGGCGAAAGGTAGCCACTTCAGGACAAAAGTAGGTTTAATCACTGTTGGGTTGGGCTTATATTAGTAGAATTTTTGTTAGTAGAATTTTTGTTTGCAAATCTTTTCTGAGAAGAAATTTTCTAGAAAATTAGTTGACTGTTTGATTGACATTTAAAAAATAATTTTTTGGAAGAGCTTTATACAATAAACTGTTTCGTAATATAAAAATAAAAAGTATTTTTAATTTTAACTATATTTTATTTTGTAATAAATATTATTTATGCATATAAATATTATTTAAAGTATATTAAGCAATATGTAAAGCATAATATATTAATTATTATATAATTTTAAAAGATATGAAGCATAGATAAAAATATATCTAACCAAATATTTTATATGATTATAACATAATTAAATCTAATATCAAAAATAAATATTAAAATATATAAAAAAACCAAATATTGAGTTTGCAAGATAAACGTGCATATGAGTTTGTGAGTATTGTGAGAATTATGTGTAAAATATAAAGATAAAAGTGACTAAAACATAGGCTCATTAATTGATTTAAAAAAATTACCCGAAAAAGTTATTTGAGACACTTTTTTGAAAATCTCCAAATTTGAGCTTCATAAAAAGCTGTATTTTAGTTGTCAAAAAAATTATATTTATTAATGAAATATTTTTTTTATTTTATAGTCAAACACTTATTTTTTTCAAAAAAGTTTTTGTACTGAAAAAATATTTATTAACCTTCCAAAAATTTATCAAAAGAGTCACTTAAAGTAGGCCACATCTAGAATGGTTCATGGAGCCTAACTTGTTGAAGGCATTTAAGAAGGTGAGGTCAAAAACAAGACTAGACCTATATTAAATGAGAGACCAAGTCCAAGAAAGTTAAGAAGGTCCACTCAATTTATAATATAAATTATAAAGTCTTAAAACAAACATAAAAAAAAGAAAGATAGAAAATTTATAATTTGTTAAACTAAATTATAACTAACAATTATATTAACAGGAAAACACACATATCCTATATAATACCTAATTAACTTGAAATTATATATTTAAATCTATAATAATAACAACAATGCCCTTAATGGTGGTCGAGTTGGTGAAGTGGAAAGTACGAGCCAAAAGGTCCTGTGTTCAAATCCTTGTACTTACACTCTCTCGATTTAGCCTGTCGTATAAGGCTTACTAGTACTAAGTATTTGGTTGATGTGATTTGTAGGTTATTGCATCAATCCGAAGGTTTATTTAGTGTATATCTAAAGGATAGCGACTGCGAATTCTTCCGTTTACCTTACTCTTAATTAATAAAAATTGTATTTCTAAATTGATAATTGATAATATTCTAAGCCAACTTCTTTTAATTAAAAGAAAGATAAGGGGGCAATTAGCAATTATCCAAAAAGGCCTAAAAATGGAAAAAAGTTTAAAATGAAATTAATTAGGGAATCTGATTTTTTTGGAGAGAAAAATAAAAAATTCAAAACCCTCGAGCTCCTCTGCCCACCCTAAGTCCTTTTCTTCTAAAGCCGTTCTACTTCTAGTTCTCTTCCCTCCTCTCTCTCTCTCTCTCTTCGCTTTCTCTCTCTAAAAACACAAAAACCCTAACCCTAAACCTCCACTTTAATTACCTAACGCAGACCCGTCTGCTTATTCAAGTGTACAATAGACTGTGTTACTTAAGGTTAAAAGGGTGTGCGTGAGTGTGGGCTATTTAGAAATGGTCGCGGGTACTAGTAGTCTTATTAGTAGTACCGGGACTCAATTTCAGGCTCAGCCACAGACGCATACACTGTCGGCGAGGGTGAGGAAAACGATTCAATCAATCAAAGAAATCGTCGGGGATTTCTCGGATGCTGATATCTACATGTCCCTTAAAGAGTCCAACATGGATCCTAATGAAACCACCCAGAAGTTGCTTAATCAAGGTCCGGTCTTTGTTGCCATCACTTGTTTGTTTTTTGTTTTGAGTTTTGGGTTTTGGGTTTTGGTCTTTGGTTGTTGGTTGGTTTGCTGTTTGTTTCTTTTTTCTTTTTGTTTTGCTTCAAAATTTGGAGAATTTGTCCAAATGTGGAAGATTTGGGCTTTAATTTTTCTTTTTAGGTGGTTTAATTGTGTGGGGTTTAAGTAATTTACAATCTTGAAGTGTTTTGAGTGAATGCATTCGTTGCTTTGTATTGAATTTGAATTTGAAGATGCGAATTCACCGACACATTAACACTTTGAGGTTTGTGTTGGATTTTGTTGTCATATGTTCACTTTATGTTTCTCTATTGGACGATCATTGTTCAACTTTAGTGCCGATTCTTATGGCCGCAAGTTGGCTCCAGCTTGGTCTTTATGGTTTTCTTTATCCTTTTTGGAGATTTTCTACTGATTTCGTCCTTTTTCTTATCGTGCTGGTTAGTTTAACTTTTCTTACATTCTTTTTCAAAAAAAGCGGCTTCCCATATCGCTATGCTTGCTTAGATTCTTTTGAATGGAGCGATGCTGGAGAGTAGAAAGCCAGGAAATAGTGCAATGTGGTATTTTTTAATCTATTTTTGAATTTAAGGGATATCCTACTTTGTTGTAACCTTAAGCATATAATGTGCCTTTTATGTTGTATTTGGTGGTTCTGATCTACCTGTGAGGGATCATTTTGTTGTAATAAAGGATTGGTTGTGCCCCGTTTTGCTTATTCCTTGGGCTGGCAGGGGTATGTTGTCTTGATGCTGTGGCATTTGGCTTAATATTCTTCTTGCTGAACTTGTATCAATAGGCCTAGTGGATTTGCTCTTGGTTGTGTGTCTCTGTTGCTTGGGTAAAACAGGGATGTAGGGAAGAGGCTATCTGAGTTCATAATTTCAAATTAGTTCCTTTGTATAAAAGCATAGGTCGGCATACTGGTGGGTGATGAAATGTTACTGCTTTTAGCCTTCTGAAAATTTTGCGTTCATGGTCTTAAGCTCATTAAGTTTTTCATCTTCTTTCTTAGGGATTTGTTTTGACTATTTTGCTCTCCTCATATTCGCTCTTTTAACTATTTTTTTCTTAATTAATAAGTTTTTATTAGTTAACTATGTTTGAATGAACCTTTTCTTATTCGATTTTCTCTTCATAATGGTTTTATCAGATCCATTTCATGAGGTAAAGAGAAAAAGAGACAAGAAGAAAGAGGTGTGTGCTTTTTTCTGATCATTTCCAATTATGGGTGTACACTCTTCAGTTTTGAGCTCTTGGAAATTTTGCATTTGACTATGATATCAAATATTATTATGATTATAGCCATTCTTCTATAAACTGTGAACTGTTACTTAGAAGGTTTTTCTTTCTGATGCCTCTTTATTTTCTTCGTTCTTTGAAACTAACAAGTTTGGGCTGACTTCTAACATATTTGTTTGAGTTTTAGACTTGACATTTTTTGCGCTGCTTCTATATGCTATGTTCGTGCTTGAGTCGATTTGCTAGGATCTAATCTAACTTTAAATTCCTGGATTTGTATGCTTATCGAAACAGAATACAGGTTACAACAGTCCTGTAGATGTAAAGAAACAACCTGAGAATATTGGTCAAGGAATGAAACCTCGTGGAATCTCTGATCGTAATGCTCGACGAGGTGGCTATGCTCGAACTTCTTTGGCTTCTAATGGAGGAATCAGTAGGGAGTTCCGTGTAGTTAGAGATAACAGAGTTAACCACAATGCAGAAAACTTGAATCCTGTTTTTCTGCAAGCTCCAACATCTTCCAACGAACGAGGCGTTGCAAACATTGTGGAAAAGGGGTATGCCTAATGTGTGTCTAGATTGTAGTCATTTCATTTAACTATGGTTTGGATCTTCAAGACGAGGTAGATAAAATAAAGATGATACTATAAATTGTGACAGGAAGGACACTTGGTCAATAGTTGATTCACTAAGAGGAAGCTAGAACGAAAACTTTGGATTTTGTTCTTGCTGTATATTACAAGTTGATCGTTTCCACTTATGTTGGATTTCAGTAAAGGTTTTCTATCATCATGTAGGTTTTCTATCATCATGTTGAGAAAGGCTGAGCAATTTTATCATTACCTTTCTTTTTGCAGCTTAACAGGAACTTCAAGCTATGTAAAGCACTCTGATGCACGAAGTTCATATGAATTTTCTAATGGGCATCATAATTTGCAAGCTAGACATGCCAGAGATGTTAATGCTAGTGTGAATGAAAGGAAAATAGTTTCAGAGGAGAAGCAGACTGTTATTTCCAACACAGCTTCGGGGTTACAAGTAGTGAAACCCAGTAATTCTCAACACCATCCTGCTGCTCTTGCATCAAGCAATTCTGTTGTAGGAGTGTATTCCTCTTCTACAGATCCTGTGCATGTGCCATCTCCTGAATCTCGACCATCTGCTGCTGTTGGAGCTATTAAGCGTGAAGTTGGGGTAGTGGGTGGGCGTAGGCAGTCTTTTGAAACTGCCATTAAGGACATTTCTGCATCAGTCAGTTCATTCTCCAACTCAGTTTTGGGAAGGGATGGTTCTGTGTCAGAATCATTTCGACCTTTTCCTGCAGTTTCTAAGACTAATCAAGTTGGTCAAACTAGTGCAACTGAACCTGTTATGCCTAGCATTACTGTAAGCAGATCGTTCTTAAGCAATCAATATAACAGCAGGCCACACCAAACTGTTGGTCATCAAAAAGGTAATACTTGTGGAACATTTGTTAATTTTAGTGGTCATTTGATGAGAGAAGAATCGAATTGGCTATTAATCATGGAAACATGGACGAGTAAAATTGCACCTGTTATCTTGTGTTTGATAAGGGGAGATTTTAGGTAGTTTGAGGATTGTGTTAATGATTTTTATGTTCACAGTTTCAAGGATTGATTCTTATTCATGGAAATAACATCCAAAATGTGCATGCAGCTCCACAGCAAAATAAAGAATGGAAACCAAAATCCAACCAAAAATCAAGTGCTATCATTCCTGGATTGATTGGGACTCCCACGAAATCTAATTCACCTTCTGCTGATAATTGTAAGGAATCGGAATCAGATGCAACTGATTTACAGGATAAACTTTCACGGGTCAGTATCCATGGAAACCAGAATGTCATAATAGCAGAACATATTCGAGTCCCTGAGAATGATCGATGCAAGCTGACCTTTGGCAGTCTTGGATTGGAGTTTGATTCCTCTAAGGATTTTGTTTCTGAGTTTCAATCAGGTGTAGTCGCGGAAGAATCAAATGGAGAATCAGCTGAAAGGTTTGTTTCTATTTTACATGTTCTCATGTTTTGTTGGGGAATAATTTGGGAACTAAACTTGTTTGGACAAGGTAAATACGTGACTATGTAGCAATTCAATATCCAAATGATATATGCTAAAAATGGAACAGTAATACTGGTGGCAGTTTTAATGTGTCTGCTAAGGAATCGAGTGATGAGGCTTCTGGCAGCAAGCAGACAGATTTGCTGGACGATAAAGTAAGAAACTCAGAATCTGATTCTCCAGCATCAGTTATGGTGTCCGAGAACCAATTGCCTGATAATCCCTCAAGTCCTCCAAACTTAGACAGTTACTCTGAAATTGGTCTGGTTCGTGACAACAGTCCATCTTATACTCCATCAGAGCCACAACAGCAGCAAGGTCATCCTGAAATGTCAAGCTTTTCGGTAAGTCCATCATTCTATTAACCTATATGTGAAAAGCTTTAGATTCTCATGCAAGTCTGTGGAACAAGTATTTGAAGGTTTCTAGTCATTGTTGAAATGTAGATTTCTGAAATAGAATTATATTGGTTCTATTTTAGCTATGTGCTAACATGCAATGATGTTCAAGCAGGGCTATGATTCCCAGACAGGTTATGATATGTCATACTTCAGACCCCCAATTGACGAAGCCGTACGCGGACAGGGTCTACCTTCTCCACAGGAGGTAAATTGTCATGCCATGTTTGTCTTGGATGCATGTTGAAGCCTTACTGAGTAACCTTTATGACTATCACAAAATGTGGGATACAATCGAATAGATATGTGAAAAGTGTGCAGTATTGCGTGCATACCTCACTCATCTTAGGATATCACGCTATACCGTGCACTGGTTGCTTGTTTAATATACTTTTTTGTTTATGTTTGAAAAAAAAACAATGGGAAACTAAAGGCTTTCAATTTAGCTGTAATTTGTTTTGTGCCTCGTTAGTTTGTAAAAATTATCTGTGGCTGAATGTTTGCCTTAACTTTCCGAGTTCTGTTTCCATGATACCTTGAACTCAAGATTCATCTATGTATCGTGTGCTAAGTTTATGTTCATTGTCAATGCAGGCCTTAACGCCACATACTGTAAATGGCATGTCTGCATCAGTACCCATGATACAACAACAACAGCAGCCACCAATGGCCCAGATGTACCAGCAAGTTCATGTTTCACATTTTCCTAATATTATGCCTTATCGTCAGTTCCTTTCTCCAGTTTATGTTCCACAGATGGCCATGCCTGGCTATTCTAGCAACCCTGCATATCCACATCCATCAAATGGAAACAGTTACTTGCTTATGCCTGGAGGTGGTTCACATCTGAGTGCGAATGGCCTTAAATATGGAATCCAGCAGTTCAAGCCAGTGCCTGGCAATAATCCTGGTTTTGGAAATTTTACTAGTCCACCTGGTTATGCCATCAATGCTCCTGGTGTGGTTGGAAATGCAACTGGCCTTGAAGACTCTTCTCGGATCAAATACAAGGAGGGCAGTCTATATGTTCCTAATCCCCAGGTAGCAGCAAATGAAATATTTCTTAATTTTACTCGATGATTTTATTCTAACATGTAGGGTTAAGGCTGCATATTATTAGCCCTTTTTAGACTATGTGTTTCAGCGTGACACGCTAGGTGTTATTGTTATATTATTTGCTTTAATACCTAGAAAAAGAGGCAATATTAGATGATGCCTTTAGTTATTGCTGGTTCATTTTCTCTTAATGTTGTTTCTTAATTATTTCGTTTGGGATTCCCTTGATTACAAAAATAAGAACGTCTTTGTAAAATTGTCGCTAAGATGTAGGGTTTGGAGAGATCCAGAAATACACAACCTTATCCTTAATTAATAGAGAGACTGTTAGCGATAGACTTACAGGAAATTTTTTTTTTCAAAACGGTTTTGTGATTCCCTTGACTGTGTGCACATTTATATCACCAGATTGATCAAAGACACCATTGTTTTAAGGTCTGTAATGGAGTCGACTTAATACAGATAAATTGAATTTGACTTGGCTTTTGAATGGCAGGCTGAGACATCTGATCTTTGGATTCAGAATCCAAGAGAGCTTTCAGGCTTGCAGTCTGCTCCATACTACAATGTCCCGGGGCAAACTCCTCATCCCACTTATTTGCCATCCCATGCCGCTGGTCACACTTCCTTCAATGCAGCTGCAGCACAATCTCAACACATGCAGTTCCAAGGTTTATATCCTCCACCTCCACAACCTGCTGCCATGGCAAGTCCACACCATTTAGGCCCTGTTATGGGTGGTAATGTTGGAGTAGGGGTTGCTCCGGCAGCTCCGGGGGCTCAAGTTGGTGCATACCAGCCTCAGTTGGGTCATCTGAGCTGGACATCGAATTTCTAATCAAATGTCACATAATCCCCTTGTTTTAAAAGGGATGCAAGTAGTTTACAGAAAGTTTTCTTTGTGAAATGAGTAAAACCCAAATCTTTTTTGTTCAATGCTATCTGGTGTTTCTGCTTCCAATGATTATAATCATTTACCCCCTTTACGTTAACAACATCAGAAAAATAACTACTTGTTCCAATTCCCTGAAGATATCTGATTTTCCATCCCTCAGAACAGAACACAATTACCAACACTTCATTAAAGAATCCCCTATGCTAGAATCCTTGCCGTTGAGTGTTTTGTAATAGAAAGAAGGAAAAAGATAAAGTTAAGGGTCCTTCTTGTGTCTTTATACTCTTTAAGAGGCATTTGGTTTCTCGGGATTGCCAATTCATTGCTTTTCGTTTTTCATGCATGATCCATGTAGGCTTATATTCCCATGCCTTGCTTTTTCCAAAGCACTTCACCGTGCATTCTTTCATGCCCTGTTCAGCTCTTTTTTGTCTTTGCATGACAAAGGCAAGGCATCCTTTTTGTGTCTTTAATCTATGGACTTTGCGTGTCATTTATAGCATGGAGTGTCACCTTTGGGCTCTGAAAGAAAGTACTTATACTCCTCGCAAAATTTAAAACACGAACTAAAACTGTACGTTAAACGTTAATGAATGGTTAACTTCGTACCTCCTTTGCAGTTTAACGTCGTGGGAGGGAGCGTGGTGGATTTAGAAGTTGGCTGTTTCTCCATGTCTAAGCTCAAACTCAAGCTTTTGACAACCAAAACATTATCAAATGACGTAAGAAAAGAGAGAGATAAGGTGGCGAGACAATGTGGGCACCTTCAGGACCTGACTCCTTCCCCTCCGGGGGACCATGATGTCTGAAGTAGTCAGGTCTGACAAGGTTGTGGATTTCCACTTAAATGCCTTCATAATGGAAATCTAAGTGGATGAACTGAAGTGAATCCATTGCCTGCTCCTCCAAGCTTAAGCTTAAGAAGCATTCCCGTCATTTCAGGGATAAGTTTTGGATATGTAACAACACCCTTTGCCTCAAGTCATCCAAATCTGTTATAGGAACTTGATTTAAGGTTGTTTTACTGTTAGCTTTTTTTAACATTAGTAGAATTTGTACTCACACAAAATAATTTGTAAATTGTGTATTTTTTGGTAAATTATTTAATAAGTAAGTAGTTTAATACCCATTTAAATAATATTTGTAATTTTATAATATATTTTAATTTTTGATTAATCATTAAAAATAATAATAAAAGAGTGAGTCTTGAAACAATCGATAAAATTATTCTTTTGTGACTATAATATTACAGGTTTAAATCACAGTATTTTCGTAAAATAAAAAAAAGGTTACATATATTATGATCTTCTCGGGATCCGAGTAAAAAAAAAAATGTTACATGACTTTATTAAAAATTATTGATGCATCAAAATGGGGCAAAGAAATCTTAGGTGTGGATTGAAGCTAATGGTGAGTGAGTGTCCCACTGTTGATATTGAAGATACAGCAGAAATGAAAATGATAGCAGAATGGTCCTCATGAACCATGATTTTGAAAGCTCAGGATTTGGGAGTTCTTAGTTTAGCGTGTGTCACAGGTCTAGTCACCTTTAGGTCCAATTTGATGATAGGGGTATACCCATCGTGGAACACACCACATCAAGCATCTTTTCAAAGTCTAATTCTATTATCCTTCCATCAGTTGCAAGACTAGCTGCACTTTGAACTTATGAAAGCTATAGTACGTAGCTCCCATATTCTTAGAATTAAGTAGGGATTACGATGAACCGATTTAACTCAAGCTAAAGCTTAACCTCAGCTTGATTAGGTTGATTTGGTTCAAAATGTGTTTATTAAAAAATATAAATTAATGTTGTTTTACTCAAAACGAGATCATTTTACTTATAATTTGTAGGCTTTAACAAAGACTTAAGTAATTTGAGCCTGAACTTGACCTAAAATTCAATTTGAAAAAGAAAGATCTAAAGCTTGATTAAATTGAGTCTGATATGCTAAGCCGAGCCTGATCTTATCTGCCATTCCTCAAACTATATGGTGAAGTAAATTACCCTTTTATGATTACTTTTATGATCTCATGAGTAATAACCTTGTAAGGTTGGTTTCAAAGCCTATAAGTTTGTAAAAACAACTATTTAGGGTATTATGGTGTTTTTGGTGAAGATACTCTTTAACACTTAAATTACTAAAAGTTAAAAACTATTACCTAAAAAGTATTTTTAATAAAAATTTTTATGTTAATAAACCTTATTTTAATCAAACTTGTAGGGTGATGAGTTTTACTGAATCAATTTAAATTCGATCTATATGTATCAATTATATATATAACTTATATGGATAATAACATTGTGATTCGTAATTGGTTCAGACTTAGTAGAATTGTCGCAAAATAATGTCATTTTAATTAATTATACAAAAAAAATTATTTTGATATATAAATTTGAGCTTAACTCGAAACCTGGTGAATCAAAATTCGATTTATTAATTTAGAATTGCACCAGACCCAACTAAGCCCTAAAGGGCAACACTAATAGTGTATGCTTGTTTCTTTTCCACTAATGTTGTGGCTATATTCTATGGAACTATAAATACATTAAGACAATATTCACTTATGTGCTAGGAAACACTGGCTTGTGTTACATCAACTCCACCGAGAACATGTTTTGGATTCTTTCTTTGAGTGGTATGATGATAGTGGGGAAATGGGTAAGGCACTTTTTCTTAGTTAGAGCTTATCAATTTCCTGGTTGAGTCATTCCATGATCTCAAAGGAATCTCCCCTTCCTTCCACTTCACTTTAAATCACTTCTCCTGATAACCATGACCTTCAGGAATCTCACAGCTCTTTTACAACTCCAAACAGTTATGCTGAAACTTAAAACAGGCATACTATCTAATCAAGCCTAGGCCTAGAGGGAGTGACCGACATCTAATTGCCAAGCGTTAGAACGACAATTATTTAGCAAAGGAATCTAAGAGCAATCATGGCATTTACTACTACTATTGCTCATTGTTAATGGCCGCCTTGTGAGTGTACTTCAATCGAATAAGGGTTCATATGACATGTAAAGTTTAGTAGAAGCCTGGATTGGTTTAGTTTTGGGTTAGATTTATACACTCAATAATATAAAAAAGTTTACCAAAAGCTTGATTAGATGTGCTAAACCAACTAATAAACTTCGATCTTTATCTTGCCATTACAGTATTGTCCAAATCAATATTTTAAAAATTGGCTCTAAAGTTAAGACAGTAGGATAAAAAGTTTAAAATTTAAAAGTTTCAATTGTTATTAGATCATCATAAAACTCGCTAAAGATTGAGTAAAATTAAAGAATTTGAAATATAATTAAAAAATTGTTATTACTTATAGAAAAATTTAAAGTTTAATTGAAAAAAGAGATTATTAAATGAAAATTAATTGATTTATTTTATTTTATAAGAACTTATTAATTTACTAAATTTGACTTATTTTTAACTATAAAAATAAATCGAATCGAAAAATTAAACTGTTGAATCAATTGAAAGCCTCTGTTTGATTGAGATTATACTAGTAGAGCTTTTGTCAGTAGAGCTTTTTCCTATATATCTTTTATGAGAAGAACATTTCTAAGAAGTTAGTTGACTGTTTGACTATAATTTAAAAAAATATTTTTTTTAAAAAGCTTCATACAGTAGATTGTTTGGTAATATAAAAATAAAAAGCACTTTTAATTTTAACTATATTTTGTTTTGTAATAAAAATTATTTATACATATAAATATTATTTAAAGTATATTAAATAATATGTAAAACACAATATATTAATTATTATATAATTTTAAATCATATGAAACATAAATAAAAATATATCTAACCAAATCTTTTATAT
>JANVCQ010000005.1:4386814-4418345 GCA_025531925.1 Erythroxylum plowmanianum
TTATATAAATCTCAAAATAAATATTCAAGTTGAGTAAATAGTTAAATACATAATAAATTATGCATTTTATTGTAATACAAAGATTTGCAACACTAAACTGTACATTAGAAAACAACTCCGCAAGAGATTAGAAAAGATGGATTTGCAAGATAAATATGAACATGAGTTTGTGGGTATTGTGAGAACTATGTGTAAAAAAAATTAACAACAAAAGGGACTAAAAAATAAACTGATTAATTTATCTAAAAAATCTATCTAAAAAAGTTATTTGAAATGCTTTTTGAGATGCTCCAAATTTAAGTTTCTTAAGAAGTTATATTTTAACTGTCAAAAAAATCATATCTATTAAAAAAGTATTTTATTTTACAGTCAAAATACTCATTTTTTTTTAAAAAAAATTTTTTTTAGTAAAAAAAGTAATTATTAACCGTTCAAAAGCTCATCTAAGGAGTCACTAAATCAATCTTCTTGGGCATAACATAGCGAATTTTTTTTCCTTGAGTTTGAAGGAAGATGGAGAGAAGGAGAGGAAAAAGAATAATATAAAAGAGGAATATTATTGCACTAAAAGAACATTACTTTATTTCTGGCCGTTTACTTTTGGGCACATAACTTAATGTCACGTTTCATCTTAATTCCCTTGTACTTAATCCTTTGTTAATACTATAAATCAAATCACATCAAACTTTGTTTATACCTTTCCCTTCTACACATTAGTTTGTCCTTAGACGCTTTTCATATACTATGATCAAATCACATCTTCTTCGTTCTTTGTTTTAGCCACAGCAGCTTCTTTGCTCTTTCTCTTCCAACCCAAAAGCACTTGGGAGCCACGAGTGCAATCATTGTTCAAGTAAGAATCAATCCACTTGGAACATGCTCTATTTGCTTTACAAATCACACGAATACAGCCAAAAGATCTAGTCGCTCGAGCGTGCATTTCCATAAAAGAAAAAAGAAGAGGTATGGGTTGTTAATATTAATACTATAAATAATTTATAAAATTTATTTTTATTTAATAATTATTATTATAATAACAATTTCTAATGATCCTATAATTAATCTTATAAAAAGCTTTGCACAAGATTGATTAATTATAAAATTTCCTTTTTTTTAATGTTAGTGTTCATATACACACACATATTTTTTTTACCATATGAAAACTTACATATAAACTTAGAATTGCACTTATAAATTGTTATTGATATGACCTAAGAGCTTCTTGTAACTTAATCTCTAAATGGTATTTAATAACCCTTTTGTTTGGTTAGACTTATACGAGTAGAATTTTTGTTAGAAGAGTATTTTTCTGAGAAGAATTTTTCTAAAAAGTTAGTGACTGTTTGGTTATCATTTAAAAAAGAGCTTTTTTGAAAGAGTTTTATGCAGTAGATTCTTTGAAAACATAAAAATAAAAAGTACTTTTAATTTTAACTATATTTTAATTTGTAATAAAAATTATTTATGCATATAAATATTATTTAAAGTATATTAAACAATATGCAAAGCATGATATATTAATTATTATATAATTTTAAACCACATAAAACATAAATGAAAATATATATAGCCAAATTTTTTATATGGATTATAACATAAGTAAACTAATATAAAAAATAAATATTAAAACATATAAAAAGTCAAATAATATTATATAAATCTCAAAATAAATATTCAAGTTAAGTACATAATAAACGTGAAGATGAGTTTGTGGATATTGTGAGAATTGTGTGTAAAAAATAAGGGCAAAATGAACTAAAAATAGGCTCATTAATCAATTTGTAAAATCTATCTCAGAAGCTATTTGAGAGACTTTTTTGAGAAGCTCCAAATTTGAGTTTCTTAAAATGTTATATTTTGGTTTCCAAAAAATTCATATCTATTAAAAAATTATTTTTTATTTTATAGTCAAACACCCATTTTTCTTAAAAAAGACTTTTGTGGTAGAGAAAAGTACTTATTGATCTCTTAATAGTCCATCTAAACAGACACTTAATCGCTAAATGGTATTTAAAAAAATCTCATTTAGGACATAATTTTCTTTGAACTTTGTTCTTGAATAGCTTTTGCAAATTGGGCTTTGGAATTTATTATGATTGTTTCCTAAAGTTGAGTCTATACATAGATATAATTAAGCATCTACCAACTACTTGTATTAAGTTCTTCTTGTATTAACTTCTTCTCGTGAGTGTTTAAGTGTAGAAACTCACAATTACATGAATCTTAGAAATATGAGCCTTGTGCTCTAATTATATGAGATCAAAAGCTGCACGCTTTCAACTATTCGAGTTCGGTGAAACTCATAACAGATAATCATAACAAAGATAACCTTATGATTGCCTTCTTTGTATCTCAAGTGTAAGTGGACTTGCACAGTTGGAAGGTGGTAAGTTGGGCATAGGGAAGTCGGAAAGGTGGTAAGTTGTGCACAAATGAAGAATTGGTCCAACAAGCTTTTTTTTATATGTGTTTACAAATCTCATATATTCGACTCAAGATCAAAAGAGTTATAATTTAGATGTTACTTAAACAAATCATCTATGGCAAAACTTACAAAAACTTAGTTAAATTGATTATATCACTCAATGTTTTCTTAATACACATATGAAAATAACAATTATAGGAATTTACTCATATATATATATATATATATAAAGTGAATAACTTTGAAATAGTGCTAAACAATAAGTGTGATTAGTAAAGATAAGTGTAGTTAAACTTATTAAATGAAAATAATAAGGGAATTGATATCTCTTCTTTGTTAGTTAATTGTACTCTTTATGAGTGCTTTGTTTACCATATCTAGCTCATAATCATATAAAATGTTTGCTTCACATTCATAATGTCAAAGTGCATAATCATAATCCTTGATTTGCTATCTAAATGGGCAGCAAAACAAGTTTGTGATCTATAAAACAATACCCTAATCAACTTTGGTAGATTTGATGGAACTTAACAAATTAAGACTTTTTCTTTTTCTCTATTTCTATTTTTTCTTTATTATTTTAGAAATAGCTTCTCCATTAATTAAAAATAAAACTGCGTACTATTGAACCTCTTCAAACTCTGCATTTCAAGAGTTTTAGTTGTTACTTTTTCCCTCACTACTTCAACTAAACCCTCTTTTTCTTTTTTCTATTACATATCAGTTAAAAGGAAATTTCGATTGAGTGAAATTTGGGAAATTTTAGTGTATAGTTGTAGGATTATTGCTGCTTATTTTGATAGGATGATAGTGCTAGAAAGTCAAAGCATCCAAGGAGCCGCATTAGTTGACTCTACACAATGAATGGATGCTATTAAGCTTTCTGACAATAACGTTTCATAAAAGCAACCCTCAAGTTGCTCTAATCCCAATGCATGTTTCTTCTTGATCTCCTCTCCCCAAAAACATTGGAACTTCTCTCCCTCCCTAAGAGCCTCACGAAAGGTTGAACCTTGGCATAGCTGAGGAGACTTCAAATGTTTATCTCATTTGAGCTAAACATTGGAACTTCTCTCCCTCCTTAAGAGCCTCACCAAAGGTTGAGTCTTGGTATAGGAGAGGAGACTTCAAATGTTTATCTTATTTGAGCTATTAGACCCATTAATCAATCTTACCCATTTGAAACCTTTGCTAAATTTAAAGAATAAAAAAAGAACAATCATGAGAAGTTAAGAAATTATTATTTTGATAATGTATAATAATCATATAGTCAATTGCTAAATCAATATTAACTAATCAAATTATATGTATCTTCTATCATAATTACAAGTATAACTAAAATAATAATAATACTTGCACTTGAAATAGTAGAAATAAAGTTTGAATTTTAAAATTATTATATCAAAAATTTTTAACTTTTTTATGTTAATATTAAAATAAATATAAAAATACATATAATTGATAATTCTTTCCCGACCCTTGTCAGAAAAAAGAAAATTCACTCTTTTTTTAAATTATTTACGAGGTATTTTATGAGGGTTCTAATTATGGAAAGACATCTTTAAACTATTTATATCTAAATTAATCTCCGCTTAAATCGAATAGATCTCTTATAAAAGGTAAAACTCTAACCCTAAATTTTAAATAATTACATATATAAAAAGAGTTCGAATTCGTGACATCAGTATTTCTTTTTCTAATGCAGTAAGAAGAAAGAGGAAAAGGTAAAAAGGAAAATAAAGAAGCAAAGCAAATGGATCTTAATGTCACTTCTTATGAAGATTATTATATTGAGTGAAAGTAAATCTGATAATTACTTACTGATACGCCACGTCAGCATTGCCAACCTGACAGTGGACCCTACTTGCACGAGTGTGAGTGTTTGTGTGTGCCCTTATAAGTACATGTGGAAGAAAGCCTCCGTTCTCTCTCTCTCTACCGTTTAACTTCTAATCTTCTCCTTCTTCACAGGCGTGGCTTTTGGCTTTCATTGCACTTCTCTCTCTAACCCATCAAGCACCCATCAATGACCATGTCTGCTTTGTTTCGTTCTCTTTTGTGTGCTCAGTTGTTGATCACTGTAAGCGCAAAAGGACCAGAGTTCAAGTCTTGTATGTGTCTTGGTCATGCTCTCTCTTTTCCATAATCATTCTTGCCTCCATTAACGCACAACACTTTCTCTGTTTGAAACAGACAAGAAAGGCACAACAGTATCATTTACGATCCACTGTTATATACTCCTGTGTGTCCTGAAGAAAATTTTTTTCTATAAAGAGCATGGATAGATGGGAGAGGCCAGCAAGAGAAGATCGGTTCAGAGAAAACCCTTCTTTCTCTTCGACTCTTCTTGATGCAATTTATCGTTCCATAGACGAATCAGACGAGAAAGGAAAGGAAGAGGTGATTCTGTATAGAGAGGCTACGAGGAAAAAGCTTGGCAGTGCTTGGAGAGAAGATCGTCGAGAGGAAGTAAACAAAAGTTTTCAGAGGGCATGCATGATAGAGAAGTGGATGGAGAAGAAGGTGAGTTATGCAAAGAGTGGTGTTAGGAAAAATTACATGGAAAATAGTATCGAGAAGAAACCTTCGAAAAAGTTTGATTCTTTGTTGCTGAACTCAAGCTCCAGCTCTTCTGAATCAAGTTCCGGTGGTGGGTTCTCTTCTTCAGAATCTGAACCAGTTTATGCTGCTCTCAGGTCAAGATCATCTTCATCATCAACAAAGACAACTCACACCATGCAAAGGCCTAAGCCGATCAGAACTAGTGTTTCTGAGAGTCATGAAAGAGCTTTGGGTGAAATAGACATGTTTCGTCATCACGAAAGAACTCGTGATGCAGTAGCAAAGAAGCCAAAGAATGAAGGTGGATTCATCAAAACAAAGTCCAGAGCTTTGAAGATCTATGGTGATCTCAAGAAGGTTAAACAACCTATTTCACCAGGTGGTCGACTTGCAAGCTTTCTAAACTCTCTTTTCACTGCAGGAAATCCCAAAAAGGCCAAGATTTCTTCTTCTGTTTATGAGAAGAGCAACAACAAATTGAAGTCCGAGCAAGCATCAACATGTTCTTCAGCTTCCTCATTTTCGAGGTCTTGCTTGAGCAAGACTCCTTCTTCAAGAGGGAAACTGAGCAATGGAACAAAAAGGTCTGTCAGATTTTACCCTGTCAGTGTGATTGTAGACGAAGAGAGTAGGCCTTGTGGGCATAAAAGTCTGTACGGAACTGATGAGAGTGTAATGACTGTGACGGCCACCACAAGAAGTTCATCCACTGAAGAGCTTAAGATTCATGTCATGAAACAGCATCGCAGAGTTGAGGAAATTGCAAGAGAGCGTCTAAAGAATTATCAAAAGAAGAATGAGGAAGTTGACATTAGAGACTTCTGCAGTGGCAATGAAGGGTCCACAACAGATGATGATGATGCAGCAAGCTGTGGCAGTTCTGATCTTTTCGAGTTAGATAATCTTTCTGCTATTGGGATCGAAAGGTATAGTGAAGAATTGCCAGTGTATGAAACAACCCACCTAGATACTAACCTAGCCATTGCAAATGGCCTAATTCTGTAATTCACTGGAAAAAAAAGAAGAAGAAGAAAAAGAAAAACCAGAGACATATATTTCTATTAGGTTTGATCAATGAATGGTGTGGGGAATAAGTTTTTTTTTTTCCTTCTTCGTCTTTCTGTTGTTCACTTCTTTGAATTGTATAGTTAAGCATCTTTATTCCTTAATATTTGATCAAACATCGGACAGATCTTCAAAAGGAAAAGATGGAATTTCTTACACTTGCATGAGAAACTGTGATCAGAACATACAAAAAGATGATCAAGAAAGAAAGTAAAGAACAAGTGATTTGACATTCTTGCAACCTCTTTCACATGCTACACGCGTTAAAGTAGAAGATCAAAGATGAGGTTCAAGAGAAGGCAGATTTTCTACAATTATCATCTACTGCAACTGAAAAGAAAGAAAGAGCTTTTTCTTTTCTTTAGAGTCAGCTTCACTAGAACACTATGTACCTTACCATAGATATAGAAAATGGAGATTATTAGTTAAAAAGAAGTGACATTTAATTCACAAAAAGATTCGATTTTTACAGTTTATTTTAACTTAAGTTTTTTCCAAACTTAAAAGAAACTATTTCATTAGTGTTATCTATATAGTTACAACATAATATGAAGTATAAATACTCTAAATCATAAATTTTAATTAAAAAATTTCCCTTTATCTAGAACATGACCAATAGTATTCTTAAATTAATATTTTGATTTCGTGATAAAATTTTAATATTTTTATTTAAATTGTCGTTGATAATTTGTTGGTTCCTCCTTTTGCTCCTTAACCTACAGGAGTATTATAGTAGCCATTTCCAGTTGTTGTTCCCCTCCAAAGGGCCACTTGTTCCCCTCTGAAGGGTCACTGAAAATACCACTTCTCGTCTGATTTGCATGTGTTAAGCATGTCGCCGTTCATCCTGAGCTAGGATCAAACTCTAGTTTGATTGCTAAAAAATACTATAAAAAGGATTAATCAATTAAAGAAGGTGAATTTTGATGAAGTTAGTGGAAAGAAGAAAAGAAGATAGGTGCATGGTCTCCAAAGCTGTGGACAAGAGGATCTCATCTTTGATCCTTGAGACTTTGATGTCAAATTTGGTTGGCTTGTAAGGTATAAGCATGGTTTCAAAGTTTTTGATATGTTTACCCCATTTTTTGCTCAAAGATTGTGTACAAAATCTCATCATTTTCAACCTAACCAATTATCTCATAACCATATCCCTTTACAACTTTAATCAATCAATAATCTTGTCTAGTGTTACATTTGATGATAATAAAATAATATAAAGAAGTTAAATTGTATGCACTTATGAGAATTTGATATTTAATTAAACTTTTGTTTCTAAAATCTCTACATGAAAAACATAACGAAGTACAATTAAAAGCTAATGGTAATTAAGAGCACTAAAGATGGAATTATCATATGTTTATGTTAAAATGATATCATTACATTCTAATCTCACTTACCCATTGAATTGATGAAGTTCAAAAGAGAAAGGCACTCCTTTTTATTCCTATGCCCTCAACACCCCGTCTTTGGAAGACTTTTTCTTTTCCTTGGAGGCTCAAAGTTGAAAATACCAAGTGGGTAGAGTCCAAAAATGTTCACATGCTAAAAGAAGACAACTTTTCAAAATTATGGTTCTAATTGCCAATTGGCATAAAGATATCTAGTAGGTATAATGACCTTCACTACTTTCATTTTGAATACATAGAGAGGGAGATCTTTTCTTCATTGGAAAAATACATGAGTAACAACTATGAAAGCTTAATATAATATAAACAAAATAGAATAACTATATAAAAAGACTATCTTAGTGCACAAGACTATTTGTTTTGCGAAAATCCGGAGAAGATTACACAATCTTCTCTTTATATTTTACAAGTAACTTATTTTCGTGACTTAAGCTTGTGACCTACCGATCACAAATGAGTAATATAATACCGATGTGTCTCTATAAGTTAACTTGTATACAAGATTTAAAAAAAAAAGTGTTGTTGATGATATATTGTCAACTATCATGAATTTTCATAACATAGGATTTCATATATTATTATATTAAGCTAGACGTGAAGAAGGACTTAACAGGACCACTAAATCATAACAGCGTGATATGTTGATTAAGTTATCGTAAAATATGTACGATTCTTAACTGCAAATGGCATTTTATATAGCACGTCGATCCAGTACTGAAACTTAGCTTGAACTACAGGAAAAGAAAAGGCTATCCTATGGTCAAAAGGTGGTATAGGCTCAAAATGGCTATACATGTATTGGAAAGATCAAAGATAGCATGGGGGGGACCAGGACCTTGTTGTTGTTAATTACTTACTAAACATGTTTTTTAAATTACTTTTTAAGGAAAAGAAGATATAGCAGCTGCTAACAACAAATTCCTGAAGGAATTTGCATTGATTTAAG
This sequence comes from Erythroxylum plowmanianum, assembly GCA_025531925.1. NCBI lineage: Eukaryota > Viridiplantae > Streptophyta > Magnoliopsida > Malpighiales > Erythroxylaceae > Erythroxylum > Erythroxylum plowmanianum. The sequence continues at coordinate 4,395,219 of JANVCQ010000005.1, forward strand.
CTAGCTATTTAAAGATCTAATTCTTTAATTTGGTCATATTGATTGGAAAAGCTTTATTCCAAAAAATGATTTTTTTGTGTGTGATAATAATATGAATATTTAATATTTAGATATTATTGTAAGTTGATTTCTTATAATTTATAAAAATAATAGGGATCTTAATTATGCTTTTTAGAATAAAAATAATATATAATAGATTTATCCTGTGAAAAAAGACTCTTAATCAATATTTTAAGAAATAAATCGGTTCGGCTGATTTAACAATGAAAATCGTAAATTGACTAATTTTTCGGTTCAGTTTTTAACTTTTTAGTTTGATTTAGTTTAATAATTTTTTTGTTAAAAATTAATCATTTTATTAATAAATCAGTCAATTTTTGCAAATTAATTAGTTTTTATAAACAAAAATAAACATATTAATTTTCAATTAACAGTTTTCTTTTTTCACTTAAACTTTAAATTTCGATGGGCATGGATATTTTTCTTTAATTATTTTTAAATTCTTTAATTTTATTCAATCTTTAACAGGTTTTCTAACAGTCTAATACCGATTAAACTTTTTAAATCTTAAATTTCTTATTTTACAAGTTTAACTTTCGATCTAGTTTTGAAAATATTGCTCTTTGTAAAGAGAATTCTATATATCTATATATAAGTGTGTCAGCTTATTCATTAATTGGTCTTGCATGATCATAACAACAAAAAACAATATCTTAAAAAAATATAGGTTTGGTATGAAATCAATTTTATATTGTTGAGTAAGCAAACACACTTAGAATTGGATTAAAGTCTCTTTGCAACAGAACGAATTACATTGTCTTCATATTTTTTGAGAAGTCATATTGTTTTCATATTGGTTGGTGAGAAGTGGGAGGTTAGACAAACACTAATGGTGGGTGTAATATGACTATGACTACACCTTCTCTTTAGAATTGACAACATTTTCTTTTTCATCACAACCCTAATGATCATCATCACCCTAATAGTCTCTGATGAAGCTATTGTTCTTGAATTCGTTCATTCTGGTTAAGGGTTTGATAGTGTTCGATCTCAATACTGTTTTATGATAAAAGGGTATAGTGTTCATATCTTTCAAATAGCAAAATTTAACATTTAAAATATTATTTAAAACAATCTCTAAATAATGCAGAATTAGTGTCTCGATCGATACTGGAATTTCAACGCCAAATAGCACAAGTTCTGTCCTGCTGCGTTAGGGATCGATCGCTGTTATCACCTGTGTAATCACTCGTGTGGACAAGGTATGTCACTCACCAACCATGCAGACTATAAGCAGATAGAATTATACATTGGCTCCTTCGATGCAGGTGAGGACCAGCTTGGAGGAGTCTCCGTTTACACCACACATGGTTGGATCTTCTGCACAACAGAATTTATGAGGTGTCTATGTAGAAGGGTACATGATGGGGTCTTGTAAAAAGCAATGATCTCTCCTTTTCCTTTCTTGCAAAGAAATTTGCTTTTAAGAATTGTGTTTTTTTCAAGTGATTTGAGAGATTTTGAGCCTCAAATTTGATATCCCTACTTGTTTGCTGAACATGTTCTTGCTTTGTTTTGTTATTTTCCTTCTTAATTACTTATTGTTTGATCATTAAGCAAGTAGACACGCTAGCCCACTTGAATCAATGGGTGCATTTTGCTTTTTCTCCAATATTGGATCAGAGATAAAAATAACACTGACATGTATGTGTTCTTCTTTTGACATGGGTATAACAAGAACGTAAGAAGAGGAATATGGAAAAGGGATGGAGACTAGAGAGGGAGGACATGGACATGGTAACTTTAAAGAGAGTGTTAAAGTGTGAGAAGTGAGAACAGAAATGAAGACATAAAGAAAGAAAGACAGAGATGGTTGAAGAGAATATTGTGTTTTTTGGTGATCCCAAGAAGATGAGTACTATATGTGGGGAAGTACTGTTTGAAGCATTTGCAGCTTTTCCTTTTTGTCTTTGGGAAAGGAAGTGAAGGTGATGAGATGATGACGTATGAACTCTAAGGCATGTGGTTAAAGCAGTGATCGATGACATTTTTAGATCATCTAGCAGGATACGGCATTCCTAGATTCTTTTCATGACCTCACTTTGAATATCAACATACATCACTGACTCTGTTCACATACCTACAAGATTCAGATCCTGTGTCTGTAATTTTCATCAATCTAATTTCTGGGATACGATTTTCTGTGCTCTTTATTTTGTTATAGCCCTGTTTTACTTTATCTTAATCATATATTTATATAAGATTTATATAAATATATAACTGAGATGAAGTAGATCGGGATTGAAACAAAATAGAGAGAACAGAAGATTTGAATGACTAATTTTTTCAGATCTCAATAATAATATGGATATATACTCATAAAGTAAAATATACATAGAGTAATGAGAATGGATAATTTGTTCCTATTTTTAAAAGTATTATATGATGTAATTTTAATTAAAGTGCAATATAGTAAAAAGAATATAAAAAAAAGTAAGTTCAATGTTATTAATTATTGTGTTTAGTTTTAATTATTAATTTTTATAACTATAGGTCTTTATTTTATAAAATATAAGTGTCTTTATAACTTTTGTTTTCTTGTCCCTTACTCTTTACAGTTGGTGAAACATGAATTTCAAAGGGTGGGTAAGGAAGCATGCCTTGATCTATGAGTTAGCTTTGGTAGGTGTGGGAGGAGAATCATGGATCAAGGATTGGCATTTAGAAGGCTTTCTCTTCTTTTTATTTATACATACAAATAGAAAAATAAGAACCTACTACTACTCTATGCATGTCCTCATCAAGCAAACTTGATGTTTATGTTCTTGATATGATGGAGAATAAACTTTAAGAGCTATTAATTTTGATGTTCCTTTTCCTACTACTTAGCTTTGACTCCGGTCTTTATTTATTTTTTGTAAATTATTTGAAAACAACTTCTTTGTTAACTAAGAGTAAGATCGTGTAGTACTTGACCTTTTCAAAGTTTACATGATAGCGAAATTTTTATCGGATCGTTGTTGTATTTTTTTAAGGCCCTTTTCTTAGTGTTAAGAACTCCCTAGCTATGACTTAGTGTGTGACATATAGATAATCATTGGTGATTAGGGCATCTAGTTGGCACTTAACCACCATCAAAACCATTATGATTGCTTGGATTAACCTAATTCAACATTCTAAAACTAGTGCTTAATCACTTTAACTTGCTCTCTTAAAAAAGAAATGAAAGTACACCGTACTTTCAAGAATAGAACATAGGTAAGATCTCACGTTTCACATGTCACCAGTAACTAAATTACCGTTTAGTTTAGTTCTCCTATGCGTTCTATACACAGACAACAGTATGTACTAGTGGAGTAAGTAGATAAAAGATCCTTTGAATCGATTTAGATAATTTAATCATAAAAGTTTTAGATTATTAAATTTTGCAGTTTAATTTTAAATTTTAAATTTGATTTATTTTAAAAAAATTTTGTTGTTAAACTGATCAATTTATTAATTAATCGGTTAATTTTTATAAATTAATAAGTTTTTATAAATTAAAACAAATCAATTAATATTTATTAACAACTTCTTTTTTAATTAATCTTCACATTTTTTTATAGATAAGGACAATATCTTTTAGTCATATTTTAAATTGTTTAATCTTTAGTCAATTTTATGACAATTTTATATCGATTGAATTATTTAAACCTTAATCTTTTGTCTTATCAGTTTAACTTATTCCAGTTCAATTTTTAAAACATTGGATTCCAGTTCAATTTTTAAAACATTGGTTAGATGCATTGAAATAGTTTAAGTTCAAAGTTGAAAGCTAAAATCAATTTAAGTGTTCAGAAGTGATGTACACACTTTAGTTATTGCTGCCTAACTTGGCATTCTGGGCTGAAAATGGGCCTCATAAACTCAGGGCCTGGACCCATGCAAAAGTCCATTCCCAGTGATTGAAGATTCAATGTTCTTAATTTCCTTTGTTATAATTTAGTATTTTTAAATATTTTATTAAGAGAATAAATTTTTATTAATTTTAAAAAATTAAACTATGATACCAATCTAAAATTATTTTCTAATTTAATTATTAATGTTCACTTGTTGAATCTTAACTAATATTTTTCATTTATTTACTTATAATAATACATGAATAGAATATATTTTAATAGATGATTAATTGCACATTACCTTAAAATTTAAAATTTATCATTAGTAACTTAATATTTAAGTAATAACACAAAATTATCAGAAATTTTAACATAATTTTAAAAAAGTCAAATTTAACATATCCAGTGTACAAGACTTTAAAATCTTAGAGAAGGTCGAAATGTACGAGCTTTCCCTTTATATTTTTACAAAAATGCTAATTTTCGACAATATCTTATTATAAGATATATAAATAAAAATAATTATATTCAATTAATGTCCAAAAAAAATAGCAGTAACAATTAAGATTGACAAAAAGTTTAATAGAATTTTGAATTAAAGCAGGATGAAAATAATTTGATTTAAATTAATTATTAAAGTAGGAGAATTGAACATAGTCTCAGTCTATCTAAATTTAGCTCGAAGATTTTGAACTCATTCTGAAGATTGTGAGTGTGACAAGAACAAGGTGCTAACGGAGGGCTGATTCCAACATTAGTTGGGCTGACTAATGAGTTGTTAGACCAAACCCAGTTCATGTTCATTGTACTTAGTTATCCCTTTGTCGCGTTGAACCAGAAGCAAGCGTGGGGAGAGACATAGAGAGAGGAGAGGTTGTGTATGAACTTCTAATTCAGCATAAAGCAGCAAAATGAGCTTTCTTTTCGGGAAGAGAAAAACTCCTGCAGGTGATGTTAAAGTTGGGATCTTTTTCGTTTTATTTCAACGTTTGATTGATTAGTTCTTCGACGATGGATGAAACTGAATCTGCGGAGAGAAAAGGGGGATTAAGTTGAAAAGGTTTGCTGTGTTTACATTGTGCAGGACCTGTAAATCTTGATTTATGATAAGAAAGATTGGAATATGATTCAGTGAAGTTTGGTTTTACTGAAATTTTAGTTCTGGGTCTTTTTATTTATTTATTTATGTTGAAATTTAACTTTTATGTTGGGGTTGCAGAGTTATTGAGGGAAAACAAGAGGATGATAGACAAGTCAATAAGGGAAATAGAAAGGGAAAGGCAAGGCCTTCAATCCCAAGAAAAGAAGCTTATTGTTGAGATCAAGAAAAATGCCAAGCAAGGCCAGATGGTATAATTCTTTTCCTTCATTAACTATTGACAATGATGTTTAACATAAAGGAGAATGGAGTTAAAAGATTCCATAAAGCCGAGTCCGACTTGTTTTTGATCAAGGCTTGGTTGAATTGAATTGAGTGAAGTGAATCGACTTATCAATTATAGTAATGCTTGTTTTCCTTAATAATGGTGGTGATGATGGTTATTGTTATTTCATTCTTGTCTTAAGCTCTGTGGAGAAATTTGGCATGATAGTTGCCTGATGGGAACTTAGAAGTGGTAACATTTGCTTACTGAAAGAAATCTGAAATGCAACTCATCTTTTCCCTTTTTTCTTGGTTAAATATTTGACCTGAAAATTGTTCGTAATGGACTACTGAGGGCAACCGGAAACTATGTGGGAGTCTAAGGAAATTTGTGGTGGACTAAACTGACTGTATTGCAATGCCTGAGTTCAGTATGGATTCAATGCTGTGAGTTGCTGTGCGTTTTCTCATGTTATTTCTTACACTTGTAAGATTGGTCCACCGTGGCTCTGAGCTATATTTTTCCTTATGTAAATAAAAATTCTAAATTTCTTACATGTTCACTTGTTTCTTTTTCCTGATTCCTAGCTTATTTAGCTAAAGGACTTGTTTGTTGTGCTTGTTACTCTTCTTTCAGGGAGCTGTGAGAGTAATGGCAAAAGACCTTATCAGAACACGACATCAGATTGAGAAGTTCTACAAGCTTAAATCACAACTTCAGGGCGTCTCTTTAAGAATTCAGGTGAGATGAGATTGGTTTAAGTTAAGTTGTGATGCTTTTTTTTTCCTTTTTTTTGTGTGTGTGTGTCTGTGTGCTACTTGATGTTTAAGATGAGATTACTTTTTCAGACATTGAAATCAACACAAGCAATGGGGGAGGCCATGAAAGGTGTCACAAAAGCTATGGGTAAGATGAACAGGCAGATGAACTTGCCCTCACTGCAGAGGATAATGCAAGAGTTTGAAAGACAGAACGAAAGGATGGAAATGGTTACTGAGGTGATGGGGGATGCCATTGACGATGCTTTGGAAGGGGATGAAGAGGAGGTTGAAACTGAAGAGCTTGTGAATCAGGTGCTTGATGAGATTGGAATCGGTATCAATAATGAGGTACACCTCATCTTTCTGAGTTCTAACAATGAACAAAACTAGCTTTATTGCAATAATATGTGGTATTTAGAGGGGAAAACAATTGGCAATCAAGAACTTGTTTGATATTTTCTTTTGTTTTTCAGCTCGTAAATGCTCCATCAGCTTCTGTCTCTGCACCAGCTGCAACGAACAAGATTGCGCAAGCTGAATCAACTGGGGGTCATGAAGAAAATGGATTAGATGACGACTTACAGGCGAGAATGGATAATCTAAGAAGGATGTGACTTTGATTGTATATAGAATTGAAGCTTATGTTGGGATACATGAAATATGTGAGTGATGTAACATTAGACTCGGATGCATTGTTAAATTGACGTAACAGCAAACCATTCAGAGCTTTTGATTTTGTTAATATATACAGTTACATTAGTGATCAAAAGATTTTCGGTTCAAAGAGAAAAAAGGGCTAAGCTTTTTACGGGAAGTTGAGGTTAATAGTTAATCATTTGCTTTCAAGAAATGAGTTTTAGAGATGGAAGAGCACTTGAATCTTTTACTTAGCCTGTCTGGCAGTTTCTTCTGCATCGTCTTGCGCTTTCTTGAACTTCATCCGTGGTAGATATCTTATCCCTTGCAGATTTATTAGTCTTGAAAAAAATGAGATTAAGAAAGTGATTACATGCTATTGCCGTAAGGGTATACAGAGAAAAGCCAACGCCAATTGTTCCGAACACAGCAAGAGCATCAGGGTTGATGAACATGATTGCTCTTGGATACAAAATTTTGAAGGGGAAATCACTTGACCCTTCAACTTCAGATGTTGAATGAGGCTTATATTGATGGTTAAGAGAAAGTTAAGTTTTTTGGTTCTTTTCAGCTAGTCTTTTTTGTATGAAACATCTCCAGCCGTTACATTCATCAGTTAGTGTGTCTGGTACAACAGATTCATAGCATTATCACTCTCTGATTCTGGTACCCTTTGGGGCAAACTGGGGAACCAAGAAACCAAGAGCAGATACTATCATTGCCACAACTTTCTGATGCAAATTCTTGGACACATTGGGATGGAAATCAACAATGAGGAACAACCTTCTGCAGAAAAGAAAGTATGAGTAGCAAATGGTTTGATACTCGTCAAATTTTATTTCTAAGACCAGTGTAAACGGTTTAGTCTAACTGCATCGTTCCTAAATATCTTTCTGTTCACGTGTAGGTGTTCCATTTTCGTGCTTTTTTATATACGGCCTGGGCTGTTCTTTGCCGTTAAAGTTTTCCTCTAAAACATGCAGCAAAAGAGAACCGATGACGTTCTACAGCCATTTCCTGCGTTAAATCGCTTGACGAAGTGGGAATCGTGGAGTAATGTTCTGGGATGGAGTATCTGAGTTTGACAGAACTTTCAGAAGAAACATGAAGATTATAAAACATGGCTAATCATCTTTCTTTAAAGAACCTTCAGGGGAATATCAACAAACTGTCATCATTCCTGAATATCAGAATTGAAACTTCCACTCTTTTAAGTAGTTTCCAGGATGCATCCTAATTGCATCGATGTGACGCTTGCAGATATCAACTTTTGCTTTGTTATTGTCATCTATGAACACCAAACTTGCAAAGTCTCATTTTTTTTCTCCAGCTTCAAGCAGAATGCAGTAAGATAGTTGTTTTTGTCTAATGATTAGAAATATCAATGCTAAAACCTACCAATTCTTTAGTTGTAGTTAGCTAAAACTGTAGTGGCTACTTAAAAGTTTTCTGCGACTGAATGCTTATTTCATTTGTTGCATCCTTCATGGCCGTCGAAGCATCTATAGCAGAGGAGCAGGTATAAACCGAATACTTCAATGGGTGAGTTAAAGAGGTGATGAAAGATATCAGATAGGCTTTGCCGTGACAAGTCTTTTGTAACATGGTGTTAACATGATGTTCCCATCCCTGTACCATGTTACAAGAGAAGTTTAGAAGAGCAGCAGGACGAAGGATGAGATGGGACATGCAGCGACGATGAGCGAGGAAGGATATAATTTTAGCACACTGGCAGTGGCTATGTGGAAAGACCTTTAACTTTTATTCTTGCCGAAAGAGTTGGCCATCAAGTTTGGAAAAGTTATAGCCAATAGATCTATAATTATGATCACAAGATTATATCAGTCTTGAATCACAGTTGCAAGGTCAGTTCAAAAATAATAAAACAAGACCCCAAGTATACTTCTCATAAGCATTGCCCAGAGTAAAGACATATCTCACTCGATAAGCTGCAACTATGGCCACCTACACCGGATGTGCATTCCACGAAGTACAAGAAAATGTCAAAAATGAGTTCCTCAGTTGATAATGTTATGTCTTGAGGGGAGCTTTCTTCTCTCTATCAGATATCCGAGCGGGAGTAGTGGAATGTGACTTAAAACGACCTCTACCTCCTCCATCTTCCTTTTCCTGCAATGGTACAAAGCAATATGCTCTCTTATGTTTAGACTAAGAAATTCAACAAAAGGGAAACAAAAAAGAACGAAAAGTCTGTGCATGCTGAAGTCTACGGACATGCTTCCATGAATATTTGGATGGATATTACTACAGATGGAATCTCAGGTTAGTGGGCCACTAGGGATAACAGCAAGTTGCAGAGGAATAGCAATGACAGAAAAGGGAAGACGGAAGGAAAAATAAAGTAAGAAGATTGAAGACATTGAGGATAAAGATATAAACTTTGTCTCGACGCTAGTCTCAAAGATGAACACTTGATATAGTTATTAGACGTATTTTAGGTACCCACTTTCTTCTTAACAATCTGAACTACATCTTCGTCCTGAAGCACATGAGCAAGGCCACAGTGTTGGGGGTAATGCCGTGCACTTCTGCCCCATACTAGCACGTATTTCACATCCTTCACCAAGCTTCTGTGTATGTGATTACAAAAATCTTCCACTGTGCAGCCACCCCTATCCTATTAAACACAATGAAAATTAATTTTAAAGGACAATGAAGCCACTGAACCCGAAAAAGAAAACCATGCATTTTAAATGAAGCAGAGATAAGTTAAAGAGTAGATTATGTTTAACATACAGTTGAAAGAACAACAGGTTCGCTAAAATCAGGTTGCTGGCCTTGTGGTTTTGTGTAGACTCTCACAAGCCCCATTTCTTCCCACATTTTTGAGAGGAGTCTGTCCAAGTTGAGCTGTTTTAAGGGGAAAAAAAGAGGTATAACTTTCAATCAATATACACAGAAAAATTTTCAGGATAACTACACAACAATATTGATCCTTTGCATGCAAAGTTACAAACAATAAATAAATGATTACTTTCAACTCGTCCAATCTATCTTATCCTAAAAAGAGGAATTGGAGACGGCCTCATAATAGAAATTAGACGAGCAGAACTTGCCTTTAAATTGCAGCTAATGACAACGGAGTTTGGTTGGCGAGCTAACTTGTCCACATCGTCGATACCAACAACATCTATCTTGTTGTAAACATATACGCATTTCATATATTTACGATTACCCTCAATGACATCTATAAGATCATCCACTGTAGCATCTTCACGAAATAGAACCTACAAAAAATTCATCAGCAAAAAGCAATAGTGGAACAGATATTCAGAGAACCATGATTTGATTGGGAATGGTTAAAACTCATAATTTGACGCCAACTTAGCAAAATATTATGCATACCAATATCAGCAGTTGAATTAAGAATTACAGAACAAATAAACTTTCAGATAAGAATTTCACGACTTCTGATTCTCCTGTACTATTGACAGAATAAAAACATGAGGATAATCCATTAAGCAAGATAGAAACTACCTCTGCATTATGAATCTTATATTCGTGCAAAATCTGGTAACAAAGCTTCTCATCAACATGAGTTAAAGGGAGGGTGCTGTTGAAAGAAATGCCCCCCGTTTTCTTTTTCTTGAAATAAATCTGTCAAAAAGAACAAAGTCAAAATCAAATAATAATAGAAAAGAAATGAATAAATCTTAAGAAACACTGACTAAACCCACAGTTCTCTATTTATTCATTTATGTTGGTGGGGTTTAGCATGGACCAAAGCACTCATTTTCTTCTCTATTATGCACTCCAGAGAAATGGAAAACAAGAGCAATACTTAGGTGGCATGCAGACCAAAGGATGCACAAAGAAACTTTCTTGAAAGCCTAACACAGCAAAATAGTGGCTGGCTGAAGGTCTACAAAATAAACAATTGAACCTATTATAAGTAGCTACTGGAAAATTTTTCTATCTATGATAGACAAGCTTACTTGAGGTGGCCTCTTATTCAACCGCAAACCCACAGCTTCAAGTTCTCTTGTCAGTATTTGCCGATGACCCTCACTCTGCAACAATGTTGGAACATGTTAAACAGATCCTCTCCAGTGATGGTGAAGGATTTTTTAGAAAATAAAACACTAGGAACTTAAAAGGGGGGGAAAATGTTACAAATGAATCATGCAATGGAGAAAGATGCAAGGTGGAATGTCTACGAAAAAAACAACGTTCTCCACCTAAATGTCATAAAATCAGAAAGAAAATGATCGGTCAAAATTTTTTTGATTTTTTTATTGAATAAGAACGAAGGACAACAGAAAGGAAGAGGAAGAAAGATTAAAAGGGAACATTCCTAAAAATATTGAACTTTTGTACAGGACGACAGTGAAGAGGAACTACAGCAATCGACAAATTTTGGAAGAGCTACAAAAAGCATGTTGCATCAAAATGATTTTACAAGTTTATTCTCAGACAGATGCTTTTCTGCTTTTGACTTGTACAACTAGAGCATAAAATTAAGGAGAGACTGAAGTCTAAATTTGAATCACAAGAAATGCTTTCCCAGCTAACTAGAGATAGATATATTCCATCCCTTGGGTAATTTAGATGTCAGTTAAAGTGAAAACCATAGATTCCATAAGCAGTTGGTAAGGTTGGCTAAAACATCATATAAGTGCAGAAAACTTACTTTTGAGGCATCAAGAACCATCAACACTATGTCCGAAGATTTGGAAACAGCAATAACCTGGTATAAAAATCACACCAGTGTTTTGTGATTCAACAATTCCCAATAACAAGATGAGGTCATGAAACCATATGTAACTAGCAGGATTTCAACATCAATAAGGTACTCATCATAATCTCAAACAACAAGATAATAAAAAAACGGACATAAATAAAGGGGCAGTAGAAAGTACCTGTCTCCCACGTCCCTTACCTTCAGAAGCACCTTCAATAATTCCAGGAAGATCAAGCAGCTGAATCTTAGTGTCATTGTAATTTATAATCCCAGGAATACATGTAAGTGTTGTAAACTCATAGGATGCAGCTTCTGAATGTGTTCCAGTTAACATTGTTAAGAGGGTTGACTTCCCCACACTGCAACAAGAATGAGAATATGATTTTACTTTTTCCTATGATCATTCACACAAGCACTTGCTTATTGCCTCTATAGCTACAACTAACAACCATTTAAAAGTCATTCAGGAGGTAAAGAGACAACTGATTCCTGATAAACTATTGTGAGGTATGCTGGATCTTTTTCTATCATATATGCATGTAACTGTTGGTTTTATTGTTGGAATGCACGCATACGATTACAAACATATGCACAAGTTTGCATATAATAAAGATGGAAGACCTTGGAAATCCTATTAGTGCAACACGTCCATGGCCAAACTTTGTAACTTCAAATCCATCTCCACCTCCACTGGATCCCTAACTTGGGAAAAAAAAAAGAATTATGCCTATGTAAATCTTAACAAGTGGAAAGAAAGAGTAACATAAGAGAAGATAAACAAGGTGAAATTGAATATATTGCCAATGGAGAGAACCCCTTGTGGATACAAACACCACAAAAACATGTAAAGTGAAAAATCCCAGAAAAGGAAAAATAAAGAACAAGATTCGGTAAAGATGAACCAACGCATACCTTAGGAGGCTCCAGCAGTTGAGTCCTTAGCTTGGCTATCTTGGCCTTGAGCTGACCAAGATGGTACTCTGCATAAAAACTTTGGAATTAAATAAACCTCACAGAAGCAACATATTCAACAACGTTATCAATCAAGAACTAAAGATTAAGGGAAACAAATCATCTACGCACATATATAACGGCGCACTACCGATATAATACCTGTGGCTTTATTTTTCTGGGTTCGGGCCATCTCGGCCTCAATTTCTTTGATCTTCTCAATAATCCCCATATTTTTTCCACCTCACTAAAACCATCAAAAGAAAAACACAGACAGAAAGATTCAGTCTTTAGCAATAATCAACATGCCTTTTTCATTGCCAACCAATACAGATGCAAGTTGAAACAAAATACAACTGAAAAATCAACTCTTAAGAACCTCCGACATAAACTACAAGCTGGTATCTCAAAGTTCAGTTTCTCTGATTTTGTATAAACCAATTAATCACCAGAAACTCAGAAGCCTTTGGAACACAAATTTAACAGTTGTACAGAAAACGTGACAGAGTGCACAGAGATAGGGTTGATGGGTAACTCACATAAACAGACTCTGTAACTGATCCAACAACTTGAATTGAAGAATACAAGTGTTGATGTGTTTAGTTTATATATGGAGTGACAGAAAGGGGGGAGAGGAGGTAATGTAATCAGAGGAAGGGAAAAGAAAAGAAAAATGGGAAAGGTATAATTAACCTATTTTTTAAATATTTTTTAGAAATTCTTACTAATTTAATGATAAAATATAGACTTTTGGCAAGTCTTTTTTAATTAAAAATTAGTTTAAAATCTTTAAATTTTACTTTGTCATTATTAAAATTTTAATTTAAAAATGGTTTCTTTGTGAGATCATAAGAGGCAAGATCAAATTAATAACTTTATTCTCTATCAGATTGCATGAGTTTCTTCATATGTACTTTTTTTTTTTATATTTCTGAATTCATCGAGTTTAACACTGGACCAAACCAATCTAGAACCAGTACAACCAAACCTTAAAACAACATCGTTTTAGCCTACAACCCAATCCCAGACTGTTCAAGCTGAGGCCAGACTTATCATTATCCCCCAAAGAGTGTCCAATTTTTACCATTTACCACTCTCATGGAAACCTTTTGAATGTGTTTCCACTGTCCACAATGTTCATGGCCTCTTGATTTGAGTCTAGTCAAAATCTGGTAATTTAGCTCACATTGCAGAAGATTAGTTGGTCTCTCTTTGCTTTAAAGCTTAGCTAAAATAGGAGACAGTAACTATTCAAGTGCAAAGAGTAGTGTCTGCTTGTATGCAATTTACACAACTGCAATCTACTAGTTAGCATTGTCACAAGTATCCTGACTGTCTTTCATTTACACTATTTCCAGTAGAGCCAAGCACCTTGCTTGAGCCATGATTTGGAGGATCCTGCGCTTGCATCTCAGCCAGTTCTCTCACTCTTAGCAAAATTGGTGCTGGGATGGGCATTGAAGCCGCATTTTTCCGGGCGTTCGTCTATATCATCAATCAAATAAAAACATATATGCATTAAACATCAACAAGAAGCAACAGTTTTGAAGGTACATCAGTGCTGAGCAACCAGTTATATAGATGAATGAAATACCATAACTACTTACTCACCACTTTATCTGGAGTTGTGTGTGCAAAACTGGCTTTCAGCAGATTCCTCCATTTGTCCTAAAAAATATTTATTTGTATCAGCTAGAGTTCCAGTCCTTGGAGGTTGCAAATTAACAGAGTTGCAAAATACAATTACAACACCATCTACAAATTTCTGAGCTTAAGAGTATCAAGATTCAGTGGCTGACACACCTTGAGATCAACGGAGGTGCGGTATGAATATGATGCAAAGGCGAGTCTTTTGATCTCAGACCACCTCCCGGCTCCATATCTGGATACACCATCAACTAGCTTCACAACTTCAGAAAGAGTCCAAGCTCGATGATGCTTCCGTCTAATTCCACCTTTTAACGTTGGCACACTGACAACATTTTTATCTGGATATATAGACGGATCCAAATGTGTTGGCACTGCATTATGTCCCAACCGAGAACCAGTCATTGCAGGTAAGTGCTTCTCTCTATCCACTTCACCCAGAAACTAGGCAATGCAACAGATACTCGAATCAACATTACAATTGCTTTCAACCAGTACAGGAAGGTATATTGCTTACACATAAATATCCCTGATAACGATGAGAACATGCGGTGGGTATGACTGGAATTACCTGGGGCTGGAGCTGTTCAGGAGCAGATCTAGCCATCATGACTTCCGGTACAAAAGTCTGAGCACCAAGAGTCTTTTTCACCATTGAAGTTGCAGCATCCATGTCACCAGAATTGATTTTCTACAGAAAAACAATTCATATAGACAATAACTACACCACCTAATAACAAAATAATGAAAAAATAAATGAAGATAGTGGAAAAAGTCAATTAAGAAACCAAAATAACATTGAGAGAATATATGCATGGATGCACATGTTCATGATGAAAAAATATACTTGATAATTGCTCAATGAGTATAGAGTCTACTAACCAGAAGAGCTGCATAGTTTTTCCTTGGACGGCTTCTTCTGACCCTATAAACACAAGGAACTTTAATCCCAAATCCTCCCAGGGAATCCACCCTCGTTACCACTATCCTCCCATCTGAAGAGGCACTGATACCAGATCTAAGATGAGATTTTGGGGACACTTGTCCAAGTCCCAAACTTTTAGGTGATGTTATCAACTTCGTGCTGGGCACTTTTGACTCCAATTCTGAAAGTTCTTCAATGTAACGTCTTGTGGGCTTCCGAACTCTTTTGTTAGCTCTCTGTTCCATGGCATGTTCATCACTTATGAAATTGCCATCTTCACTATTATGGTCTCTCAATTTTTTTTCAGCAACAGTTTGATGATCCTCTAGTTGGCTATGATGGCCAGTTGGTAGGCTTTTGTGGTCCCCATTTATATCTCCTATTACTGAATCCTTGACATAACCATCACCAGCATTATCAGAACTTTCGTTCTTAACCAATTTGTTATCTTCTATAACAAAAGTTGTGGTTGAAACATCACAAGAGTTGGTTAACCCCATAGCAATTCTTCTCTTAAGCCACAGCTTGTCCTTAACTGTAGTTTCTCGCCCAAATGTTGCCCTAAAAGTTTCATGCAGTTCTTTAATTGATAAATTGTCCAAACAGATTCTCCCCTGCAGCTTGGAGAAGTCAGGTTTTGAACCACTGATGAAGATTGAAGATGATGATCCACCTATCTGCTTATCCGAAGGATTTGAGCACTCCCCAAGACTCCCAACGTGACCCATTAGGGATTCACCCAAACTTTGAGCCAATGAAGGGACGGACTCCTACAAAAGAGTTTCCGATTATCATCAATACCAAGCAATTTATCATGCTTATCAGAAGAGTGGCTGTCTACAATCACATAAGCAGAAGAATAAGCAGGAGATCCATATGCTATGTAGAGCTATATTCCTCTTTCACCTTTTGTAGCATCTCCTTAACGTATACAAGAGATTTTAAAGGCCAAGCAGGATCCAAGACACAATATTAGTGCCTCTAAGCTTGACATATATATATATAGATGTTTTTAATGTAACAACAGATTTACAAAAAGAAAAGGAAAAAAGATTCAGTATAAGAAACGCAAAATGGATATACAATAGAATAACATGAACATGAGTACAGATACAGTTCATATCCACCTTTTTGGGTATCACAAGATGTATACCTATTCATTCTACAGCCTCACCTTCAACGCAAGAGAGAGAGAGAGAACAGATAAACTCTCTCTTCTTTTACTTTTTCATTAATCCCTTTTTTAACAATATTCTCACAAATATTATTCCTCTCTCAAAGAACTAAACACTCTAAACCCTTATACTTAAGATATTAAACAACTAACTTTTCTTGCTATACAAAATTATGCTCAACCAAGCTATGTAATGATATTAAAATGAAAAAATCCAACTCAGATTTTAAGAGACAACTTTAGATGAGGAGAACTGTATAAGTAAACATGAAGACATGCATTATTTTCATTCTCGGAATTAAAAAGGACAAAAATTTTCATGGTAGAAACATGTCAAGACGACCCAAATTTACCTCAAGTTGCACACTTGATTTTTCTGGATCAACATCAGTATTCTCAGTCTGTGACAAACCTGTCATAAGTTCCACTTTAGATGCAATAGAATAAGTTTAGGGAATTATTCACTTTAGAACAAGTTACATGATCAGCTAAATGATAGCAGCACCTCACAAATGGCGAGGATACATAAACCAGAACAACTTTGGACAACAGAGCAAATAAGAGACTTGAGAAGGGGATATTCCCAATATGTAGTCAAGAAATTAGTCCAAATTGTTTTCAATAACTAGTTTACACAACTCAGTAACAGTACAATTTATCACCAAAATACAAAGAAGAGTAAATATTTCAACTTCTCAAAAATTAAGAAAATAAAGTGAGCTTATGTTTGCATATGGTGCTGCCCTTATGAGCATCCAAACTGACATTTTCTAATTTAATTCCCTATATGCTATATAAATTCATAGTCCTAATGGGAACAAACCTTCCAATCTTTCTAACTGGGACACTCCAGTTGAAGATCCTTCATTCGAAAAGCATAAAATACCATTCCTGGTATCAGGAACAATATGCATTTCACCAGTGTCATCTCTAAGTAGCCCTTGTACCTCCATTACTTCATCATCTGTTGCAGGTACTAATCTCCCATCTCCTTCCAGCTGCACATTCACAGACATGTACGTTCCAGCTCATTAATCTACTTCAAGGGATTAAATCATTACTTATCCTTATTTGCTCCATTACTGACCAAAAAGAACTTTAAGCCAACGCATGAATTAATTGTTTAATTTCATACACCAAGTCACAGTGCTTAAACCCTTATTAATAAAATCACTGATACATGCAAAAAACACTGTATTCACTTGCACATAGTTAACAAATAGGGTCAAGGGCTTTCAGGCTAAAGAAGCAATGGAGCTTAAGTAGTTGATGACTCTGGAACTCAGAGTTTTAGGCAAAGTAATTAATCAGTCCCCTAAACTAAATAGAAATGCCAAATCAATAAAGGGAACAGCACCTGCATTATAATCTATTAGACAGTAAAACCATAATAAAACGCATTGTCAAGAGCATAGTCAATAAACTTCCATATCTTGAATGGACGATGACAAAAAAGAATACTACTGAATATCGTCATCTCATAGACAATAATATGAATCCATAAATTACTGAGTCAAAAGAATTAAGTCATTTCTGTTTCGAAGCTCAATGTTAAGATGAAGTTGAGATTACTAAATTAAGCTCAGGTCAATCTGCAACAAATACAACTTGAATTCCAAACCAATTTTTATAAAATAAAACAAAAGCAGAATTTATGCATCTGTATCTGAAAATGTACCCGAACTAGCTTATAGACAACTGGGTTGGTAATCTGCTTGGGTGAAGAGAAGGGTGAACTACTCAGCTCACCCTCAACAAACTTCCCTTCATCACTCCCCTCAACTCCAAACTCTGTTTCCATGGAAAATCCAGCAGATGCAACTCAAATACAAAAACTGAACATCACAAACAGAAAATGGCAAACACAGAATTAATAAAGACGGCTTATTGCACCTCTACAGCACAAAGCTTTATCTGCAACGCTAACAATAAAACATGGAAACTTAACTTAAATATGGTGTCAGTGTCACTTGGTTTCACTTTGCCCCCACCCAATACAGAATTGCATTCACTTCTTAACATTATAATTTTCAGATGTTAAATCTCCATCATAAATTGCTCCAAAAACAGAAAATCACAAGCCTATTTCAAGCAAAAATCTAAACTACCAAACTAAGTTAAAACTACCAAGTCCGTTGAGAGATATCCCATAAACAAAGATTTTCGCAAAAGGACAACAGCTCAAGATCTCAAATACATCTCCAAACACATCATGCAAAAACCCAAAATGAACTAACACCACCTGGTTAAAATTTATACTTAAACCAATTCCAAGAAAACCAAACTCTTTCAAATTATTATCTGATGAGATACGAAACAAATTATATGTTGAAATTATACAGCAAATTACACAATTTCGAATGTTTATCCAAAGATACATAGTTTACACTTCATTGACAATAAACAAAGCTAAATTCGGTTTGCCCAAATTATAAAAAAAAAATTACACAAATTTCCAAAATTTATCCGACAGAATAAAATTCACACTTCGTTAACAACAAACAAAGCTAAATTCAATTCAAAAGTGGACATCCAAAAACATACTCGCCAACATGAAAAACAAAACACCTAAATAAGTAAAAAAAAAGATTCAATCTTTAGCTCAAATCAGAAGCCAATAATCCCAAGCACCAATTACAAGGAGAGAAGAACTCAAAATTAGAATTTAGAGAGGTGGAGGCCAATCGAGAACTGACTGACCATAGGAGAGGGAGTCGCGTAGTGTTGAGTCGTCAACGAGTTGACTCAGCTCGTTCCCAAGTAGATAACAGTGACGGAGTTCGCGAACAAAAGTCGTTTTTAGAGAGAGAGAGAGAGGGAGGCTTTTTCAGTAAGCTGTGTTTACAGTTTAGTGCGATACAGTTGCGGATTCCAAAACTGTTGCGAACTAGAATTTAATTCACAGCGCGTGGCATCCGGATGAGGATGTGTCGCTTTCTGGGTTTTTCTCCTTGAGGAAAATGTGTAAACGAAATTGGAAACGGCATCGCTTTATTGATTGACCATTCAATTTTAATGTGTAAATTCAAATATTTTGATTGTCTTAAAATTTTTAATATATTTTCGTAGAATAATAATATTAAAAAATTAAGATTCATGTGAAGAATGGTAAAACCGTGAATCCTGAATTAATAAGTAAATTTTAGATTAAATATATATTTTAAAATTCATTTAAATTTTATTATTTTCTATAAAATAACTTTGAATAAATTAAACTTAAATCTAATAAATTTTCTACCGGAAGCAGTGTTTCTATCAAATCAGAATAAGCCTATATTTGATTGGGCTTATATTTGCAAAGCTTTTTCCTGTAAATTTTTTCTCAGAAAAACTTTTTTAGAAGTTAGTTGAGTGTATCTTTAGTTATATATTAATTGATATATAATTTTAAACCATATGAAACATACATGAAAATATATCTAACTAAATCTTTTATATGAATTATAACATAAGTAAAACTAATATAAATATATATATATATATAATCAAATAATATTATATAAAAGATGAGTTTATAGGTATTGTGAGAATTATGTGTAAAACATAAAGGCAAAAGAGGCTAAAAAATAGATTCATTAATTGATCTGAAAAATCTACTGAAAAAGTCATTTGAAAGGCTTGTTTGAAAAGTTTCAAATTTGAGTTTATTAAAAAGTTGTATTTTCATAACAAAACAGTCATATCTATTAAAGAAGTAATTTTTCATTTTACAGTCAAACACCTATATTTCTTTAAAAAAGCTTTTGAGATGTAAAAAATTACTTATTGACCTCCCAAAAGCCTATCCAAAGAGTCACTAAAAATTGCATACTAATAGACCTTTTCAAGCTCTTTTGTTCTTCGAGACTCTCTATAAATGTTGTTATTGAGATTGTTCCATAAAATGAATACTTCAATTTCTACTTGAAACTAAAATTAAAATATATTAATAAGAAGAAATTAAACATATAAAGATCAGGGAATGTAACGAACTATGTTGATTACCCTTTTTTTTTTGGTTTTTTGAGGGCAGTCATTCCATTCAAGCAAGCTTGCCGTAGCCGGCAAGACTTCAAAAGGACAGTAGAAAAAAGAAAGTGGAATGTATTTAACTGAGACAAAAGCAAGGAAAAGTGAACAACTTTGAACATGTGTACTGATACAAGTACCAAAAGCATGACAATCTCTTTCACATCTGAAAGAAAAAGCCAAGTATGGTGCAGGACCCTTTTGACCAGTTATGACACTCAATTTACGTTGTCTGATTGGCCGGATTGACATTATTTTGACCTATTAACAACATTATGAATCAGATTTTTGACTTTCCTGGATTCCTAACACGTCGTAGGAAAGAATGGCCTCAAAAGGGATGGCTTATGTGCACCTTCCGAGTTCAAACATGGGGCCAAGCTGTAATTGTATGCCATGCAATTCCAGGACCTGATTCCGCACGTCTCTTTAAAAAGATCCTTCCATGTCATAGAAGTCCTTGTTGCTCATATAACAACTTCCGCCCGGTATTCTGAATTGTGGTTTGGATCACAACCACAGTCGGCCGAAACGTACTGATTCTGCAAACACGATTGTCGACAATGGCCGCAATAACTTATCGTCACGGTGTTGAGACAACCTTCTACGCCCTGGAAGAAAGTTACGTTGTTCATTGAACAAAGCCTGTGCTGGTTTTGGAGCAGTATAGTTTAGCAAAGTAGGTGTCTTCTCTATGAAAAGATGCCTCCCATCAAACCCAATACTGTTACCTGTGTCAGGAACCTTGCACATCACATTCATGCATTTCCAATTCATACGACGGTATTGATACTCCTGAAAGAAGCTCTATTTGTCCGCAGCTCTCGTTAGATCCCGGGAGGGGGAGAATATGTCAAGTATCTACATGGGATCACGTCTTCTTAGGGCGTTCTGGCTTTCTGGTATCATACTCCCTAAAATAACACAAAATATCAGAGTCTACAAAAAAGTTCCAAGAGATGCCTTAGTCCCCACAGTCATAAACAAACTGGACACAAAGTCCAAACTTATGAACATGAAACTTGCATATCTGTGAACTATTGCATGGTGAAAATATACATGTTGAAAATATTCAGATGTGTGCATATCTATGTTCTGGGCAAAGCATCTCTAAAAAGACATCAATTTAGGAGCTTCCGAACTCCAAGAACACGGATTGGTGCTCAAGAAGACTAACAAACTCCCAATTCTTGGTATAAGCATTGTCCCGGATCCACTTAACCCACCGTTTTTGAGTAAGGGAGGAGTGTTTCAATGCTAACAATTGCAATAGCAACAATAATATCATTGAAATCTTGCTGAAACACAGGCTCGAAGAAGTCCAAAAATATGCAGTCTTACCCTCATTAGTAGAAAAAGTATTTCAATACTAACAAGAAGGAAAAATCACTTTGGAGCATAGAAAACTGGCAAAAGATTTCCCATTTCCTGATCTCTTGGATGTATCAAAAACATAGTTAAACATGCACATGAACTTCACTGGTGCAACCGCACAAACACCTTGTGTCCCAGGAAAAACAATGTTAAAACTTTTGTCCCTTTTTCCTTAAAGATCAAGCTTTTAGCATACATATTTGGTAGAGTATAAGGTTCGTGATGTTGGCGTTCCTAAACTCCAAGAACGAAAGAAATGGTTCAAAGAGCCTTAACAACTCCATTGATTTAATCTAAGCATCGTCTAAAATCCTCTCAGTCCATAATTGACAGAACTTAGAAAAAAGGAACACAGACGATGCCACAGTCAAGATCACGGCCAAAAGAACCGAACATCTGATGCCAAACTAACCAAAACCACCGAACAATATCCTAAGAACTTCTAAGGGTCGCAACGGAATACTCCAAAAAACATTCAGAAGTGGCATAATTAAGATACATCTGATCTTCACACCTTCAGTTAAAATAAGACTGTAATCACAACCAAGTAATAACTTTTGCTGAATTATGCTAAGAATCATACCTGAAAACGATTCCTTTCTGACCTGGAATCACTGGGTCAGAACTCAGAACTCAGAAGTTGAGAACATAACGAAGTACTAGTTCCTGTGGATGTGGAAGAACTGAAGAAGGTACAAATGTTTGGTTTGCATCCCTACGATCTGACGGTGGTGATGAATTTAAGCTTCGCGTTGAACGGTTAGACTATTGGCAGATTCTGCTCTGCTTCTATCCTCTGCCAACTCACACTTTTCTGGTCCCACCAATGTCCGATGATTTTTCACTATGATTAAAGTTAGTTTATTGGATCCAACGCTGCAACTGAAGGACTCCTGCGGTCAAGCCAAGGACCAATGGTGGCTTTCTCTAGAATACTAGAGTGGGAGTGCTCCTGTAGATAGAATTATAGGGGTCCATTAAGGCGAGAGCAGATCTTCTGTCTATTCTTATCCAGTCTTATTCTATCTAACAAAGAACTGACGTCGTTTTCTTCTTAAAATTTGACAGTTCTCTTCTTAAATTTAAAGACGCCTGTGGGTCCCACCTGTAGGAGTCGTTGTCAAGCCAAAATCCAACGTTGGCTTTGGATTTCAGCTTCTATTTTTAACACTTACTCTTATCACGTAAATGTTAGCAACTCCAACCAAATCAGGTTGAAGTCTTATTTTTATTAAGAACCCAATTTAAAATTTTCAGGAATTTAATGATATTATTTAATATCATTAATAAATAAATAATTTAATAAATATCAAAACTTTAATCATTCATATTAAAATAATCATTCTTATCATATTTGAAAATAATTAAAATAATAAAAATAATTAAAGAAACATAACGTTTTTATTATTTGTTATAATATAATAAATAAGAATAATTCTGTAAATAATTTATAAATTAAAACTGATTATAAGGAATTAGCATAAATAAGCATATAATTTTTTCTTTATTATTATCAAGAACAAAATTAATAATAATCGGAGATTTAATCATATTATTTAATATCATTAATAAATAAATAATTTCTTAATAATAAGAATAATAGTAAGTAGAGAGTTAATAATTGAAGCCCAATTTAAACAGTTAAATTAATAAGAATAATTAAATAACCATTATAATTTTAATAATAATATAATGGTGAATAATAAT
>JANVCQ010000005.1:4419997-4431040 GCA_025531925.1 Erythroxylum plowmanianum
TGAATGATTAAAGTTTTGATATTTATTAAATTATTTATTTATTAATGATATTAAATAATATCATTAAATTCCTGAAATTTTTAAATTGGGTTCTTAATAAAAATAAGACTCCAATCTGATTTGGTTGGAGTTGCTAATACTTACGTGATAAGAGTAAGTGTTAAAAATGGAAGCTGAAATTCAAAGCCAGTGTTGGATTTCGGCTTGACAATGACGCCTGTGGGTGGAACTCACAGGCGTCTTTAAATTTAAGAAGAGAACTGTTAAATTTTAAGAAGAAAACGACGTCGATTCTTTGTTAGACAGAATAAGACTGGGTAGGAATAGACAGAGGATCTGCTCTCCATTAAGGCCTTTTTTTGATATGAGATTGTTGATATTAATGAGCGGTAGTTGAAGTGGACTCGGATGTTATTAATATTCTCTTCTCTTTTCATAGCGTTATGTCTGACAATTTTTTTTTTTGTGGCAGGTATCCAATAATTGATTCATCACGATTGGAAGATTCACCTACAACATATCCATTGAAAAGGGAACTAATGTATCGATCGACTAGCTTTATTAGCATCTCGATCGAGGCCTGGACTGCATTATCTTCAAGAGCCTCCGTTGATCGGAGCACTATATCCTCGTACCCTATGTTAGGGGGTGTCTGAGGTTGAGAGTTTTTGTATCTTCTACGTGTTTATCTCTCTTGTAAAAAAAGTTAATTTATTAATTTGTTTATAACATATGTGATGACATCATCTTTATTGACTTTTAAGTTCTAACCCTATTTTATTTAATCGGTCCTATTTCCGTGTACCTCACGTAAATATGAATGAGTTTTAATAGAACAAGGTAGGAATTGTTAATCGGAATAGAATATCTAATCTTAATATGAAGTACCAAATATTTAGTTAATAAAATTTAAAGATTTTTAAATTATATGATAACTTTAAAAATTAAATAAATCATAGGAACATAAAAATAAACAGTAACAGAAAATGTATGAGCTGGTGAACCCTAAGAACTTGAGTGATAGTCCAAAGATGCAGACTTAAAAAGCTCCTATGCTTTCATGTTGCCTTGGGTACAATTTACCTTTATCATTAATGTTGGAAATGGAAGCATGAGTCCAATGCTGCAAAACTATACTCTACATATATTATTTTAAATTTAAATTAGACAATTTAAATGTAATTTATAAATTAAAATTTTATTTTTAATCTAAACTCACTTTTAATTCGTTACTATTCTATCAAAAATGACAACAACAACAACAACTGAATAAAAATTTCACCGATACGTAGGGATTAGGAGAGGTCCAATAGTACACAATCTTACTCCTAACTAGTACAGAAGTCATTCCGAATAAATGAATACAATTTCAATTCTCTTGCACTTTGTATTATCATCATCACACCAAGTCTGAAATCTCGCAATGAAACGAAGTCTGGGAAGGTCTGATAGTACGCAGCCTTATTTCTATATTCTCTCACATTTTGTGTTTATAGTAAAAAAATTTACTTAAGAAATTTAAAAAATATCAATATTTTGAAATTTTAGATTATAACATTGACCAAAACAACAAAAAATTAAAATTTAACCGATCAATATAACTACATAAAAATAAGAAGAAAAAAGTCAAAATCACATGTACTCAATATATAAGGCTCTTTGTTTTGCGAGAGACTATGGAAGATTATAATAAACGCAATTTTCTTATTTAATTTTTATAAATAGCTATTTCTATAATTTGAATTTATAAATTTATAATCACAAAAGAACAACTTTACTTGCGAGACTTACGAAAGAAAAAGATGTAAGAGCTTTTGAACTTCACATGGAAAATAAACAAATTAAACTCTGCATGTAGTTTCGACACCATTGGTTAGTATCCACTTATACAATAATGACTCAAAAAGGGAGGATTTGTGATCTCAAGACACAGACCATTTTCCAAATTCCACAAATTAGAGAGATGGAAATATGAAAAATCAAAAAATGTAAAATATAAAATATAAAAATCAAAAATCAAAATTAGTAGGTTTTGTTTTATTTTCCTTGTACACAAAACAGTTAAATTAAAATAAAACCTTTTTTTATGGAAATATAAAAAATTAAAATATAAAATATAAAATATCATGTAATTTTATTAATTCTAAAAACATTTTATTATCTAATTTTAATAAGTTTTAATTATTAAAAATTACTTCAAAAATACCTTTTTAATTTTAAAAATAAAAAACTAAACCTGTATAAAATTATTTTAATAAAACAGGGATAATAAAAATATTTCAATATAAATTGATTTGATTCAGTTTGATTTGAAGTTCACAATTAAAAGAAAAGATTTAGCTCGAACTTCAAATAACCAAGTATACAAACTTATTATGAAAATAAAATCTTCATATATAACTATTATGAATTTTATATTTTTAATAAATTGATATAAAAATTAATTGTGATAAAAAAAAGTCTAAATTTAATTGGCTTTTAGGACTTTTTGGATATGTTTATAATAAATATAATAATTTTAATTCGAAAGTTAATAAATTAAATTTGAGGTAATTAAGTTTCAGATCCTACTATTTTAATTTAACTCTGTAAAACAATATAATTTGGGATTAATTCCTAAAAAACTCAAATTTTTTAATTTTTTAATTATAGTCTAAAATTTAAAAAGTAACAATAAAATATCCAAACTTTTAAATTTCAAATTTATCTCGAATTTCAAAAAATAGCAATAAAATACTCAAACCTTCATTTTTTTTAATTCTAACTCGACGTTAATATTTCTGTTAAGTTTGTTGACATAACTTGTCACCTGTTTCAGAAATCTTAACTATTAATACATGTCAGCTAAAATTAACATTATAAATAAAGATTAATGAAACGATGTTGTTTAATCACATAATTAAAACGGCATCGTTGTTTAAAAATGGCCTAAATTAGATTACGTAACCCCGACGATCTTATACTTTGATTTCGGTTTTTTTCTTTGTTTCAGTTTGTTCTCTTGACGTCCTCATCTTTCGATTTTTAGATTACGCAACTCCGACGCGCTCACATTAAGGGCATCATAAAAATGAAGAACTTACTGGTGCAATATGCTGTAATGTGAAATTAGTTTGACGAGTCAGAAAAACAAATAGAAAACAAAGGGTTGAGAGTATCGGGAGATTAACAGATAACGTCAAATTAGAATTAAAAAAAACTGAAAGTTTAAGCATTTTATTGTCACTTTTTAAAGTTTTGGTTAAAACTTAAAAAAAATTGAAAGTTTGGATATTTTATTGCTACTTTTAAAAGTTTAGGCTATAATTAAAAAATTGAAGAAAATTTAGGTTTTTTTAATAATTAACCCTATAATTTTAAATTCTAAATTTAAAAAATTCAAAATCAAAATATCATCGCTTTTAATATGTAACTCTGTTAAGCCATCGTCGACCAGAACGGCCATTTACCATCCTAATATGGAATTCGAATGGATTCAAGACTGCGTTCAAGTCCATTTATTCAAATCCCATAAGTTCGAGCTTCACGAAAGCTTTTGAGCTTGAGCTGGGGCCTTGGTTTCCAGGGAGATGACCAAACTTTGCACAACAATACAACGAACTTGGTAAAAAAGAACAGCCTTTTACTTACCTATGTTACCACGGATATAGTTACCAGCCTTAGCGGAAACGGTTGGATAAGGAAACAACACACAGAAACACAAGTTCCAGGATCATCAATGGCTGCCACTCTTCCTCAACCTCCTCTCCTTGGCCAAAATTGTTTGCTTTCCCCTTCTCAGAGTCTATTCAAATCATTATTAAATCACTCTCTCATTATCAAAAGGGAACAGCGTGCTCTCGTTCGATGCTCAGCTAAGAAGAAGCTAAGCTTTATGGATCAAATTCTCGACTACATTGAAGGTTAGCGCTCCATTTGGATCTACAATCGTTGCCCATTCGTTATCTCCTCCTGTATTTGCTTCAGCAAGTTAAAGATGCAAGTATTGGGCCCTATAATGTAGTAGAAATAGTGTATATGTATCATTTTGGTTTCTGTAGGCCAAGATTGGATGAATAGGTGAAAATTTAATGATGTTTGTCACTTTTTTCAATTGTAGGGGGTCCCAAGTTAAGGAAATGGTATGGGGCGCCTGATTTGCTTGAGAAAGATGAAACTGGTGGTGATGAAGACGAAGATGAATTCTCAGGTCCTTGGTATAGAAGTTTGTTTGTTCATTCAAATTGCTCTGAATGTTTTCGATGAAATTTGAACTGTTCTTTTTAAAACAGAACCAAGGGATGCAGTTCTTGTCACAAATGGAGATAGCGAGATTGGTCAGGTGTGTGTATCCCCTCTTACCCAAGTAATTTTGCTTCCTGTAGTATGTGAAATTCTCCATAGATTAAGTTCAGTTTGAATTATAAATTCTGATTATGAAGTTTCTTTTCCTGTGATCAAATTGCAATCAATCTGAGTTGCTCCATCTTTAGTCCATTCTAGATGGTGATACTGTCATTAATTGTCAAACGAGTGCGAATCAAAGCAATGGTGAGCAACAAGCGGGCTGCCATGGAATCCTTTGGCGATTATGTTGAGGTCGGTGACCTTACATTTATCCAATCTAGTTCTTACATGGCCAAGGTTTTAAATTACGGATTACCGGTTATGTCACGGTTAGGGGCACGATTGCAACAAATCGCAGTAACGGTCTGGACCATGGCAATTAAAGGTCTTCTTCTTCTTTCCTTCTTGTACAGGCAGTGTCCGCAGACACAAGTGACAAGTCACTCCTGAAGAAAGGTCTCAGAGGTGTTCGTGCCATTATCTGCCCAAATGTATGTCTTTCTGCAAACTTTTTGTGTTATAGCCTTTCTCCACCTTCAGTTTTAAATGATGGTTCCTGATACTAAACCTGTTTTATGAAAGATTGACTCTTTAAAACTACAAGTTCCAAAATTTGCTTCTGATATCTGCAAGATCCATAATTGGTAATAAGAAAGTCAGATGTATAACTGGGGTCTCTCTTTTTTAATCTAACAGGAAGGCTTCCTGTCTACCGTTGTTGGGAACTTGAAAGGTATACAGCACATAATACTCTTGTCCCAGGTAATCACCTTCTCTCTGATCAGGTCAAATTCCAGGAAAGCTGCTGCTCAGTGATGTTCGTACTTTGTGGTTTGATAAGGCTGCAGTTATCTGTTTATAGAGGTAGCAGCGGAATTCAAGCTTTGATGAGAAACGATGCAAGAAAAATGGCAGAGCAAGATGAGTCAACACTGATGGCCTCCGGAATTCCTTATACCATCATAAGGTGTGGCTTGCTGCAAAATACTCCTGGTGGAACACAAGGTTTCTCCTTTGAAAAGGTGTTTATACATAATTGATTGTTTCCTAATTCCTATACTTAAATAAAAGAAATCTGCTGCATGAGGAGGATGCTTTTATTGGTTAATGGTAGAAACAAAATTATTCATTTTAAGATCTCTAAATCTAAACATCAGGTTTTGTGTTATTCACCTTTGAGTTTCCATTTCAAGTTCCCAAGTAGTTGGACAGTTCATTATAGCTTTGATTTTTTTCACCTGAGAAGAAATAACATGTGCAGCTCTCCTTATGGCAGGGTAGTGCTGACAAGGGGAGTCTAAGCAAAGAAGATGCTGCTTTCATTTGTGTGGCAGCTCTTGATGTAGTCCCACAGACAGGATATGTATTTGAGGTTAGTGAGACTCAATATGCAATAATATCCTCTTCATCTCCTTTTTAAGCATGATAATAGCCTAGGCTGAGCTCGAACTTTATATTCCAACCCGAGTTTGAACCCGATCACTTAAGGATTAGAGTAAACTTGAGAATCCATGTAAAGATTTCTTTGGTCACTATTTCTTCTTCTAGGTAACATATCCATTAATGGTTGCTTCTTCTTTTGGACAATAGGTGGTGAATGGAGAAGAGAAGGTTTCAGATTGGAAAGAAAGTTTAAACAAATTGATGGAGAAAGATCAGTAAACTCAACAATGTTCACTTGCAACGAGTAGCATAAGCCTGCATTTTCCTCAAAAATGTATTTTTTAAAACTCAAATCTCTTCTTCAAAGTGGACATGAAGAGTTCTTGTAGGAAGAAAGTTGACATGTCTAGACTGAGAAAACACTAGTGGATGACACATGATTGGATGAAGCAGTATCATATACCCTACTCTTGTCCAAGTATAACAAGTAACTCGCATCTCTCTTGCCTTATCTAGGCATGGCTTCATAGCGAAGCATTGTTTTTTTTTTTATTTTTGTATTGAAAGAAAAGTAATACAAACAACTTACATAATAATAAGTGGGTGGCTAAACCCGCAATATCCTTTAGGAGGATTGAAAGACACCCTGAGGGCACATGTACAAAGGTGGTAATGAAGCATTGTTGTTTCAACAACAAAGTTAAATACAATATTAAATAATTAAAAATAAATATTATAAGCAATCGAATTCGAACGTAAAGCTTTGGATCTGACCAAATTTTGAACCAGGTCCAGCATTGAACACATATTTTCGGACCAAGCCCATCCAGGTTGGATGGCTCCTGCCACCAAAATAAGCACATGTTTGTAGTTGGCTATCAGACTCGATATGAGCAACTTATTGGAGGATGCAAGCCTCCTATTGGGTGAATAAAATTAAACACGGATGGAGCATGCAAACGATCCTCATCTTCTGCTATAGCAGGCGATATCATACCTGACAGTGCAGGCAATTGACTTAGAGATTTTAGCCAGAATCTCGATTCGTGCTCACGAGTGACTGCGAAACTTTGGGGAGTATATGCCAGGCTCACGCTCGCATAGAATCTAAGCTATCGTCAGATCGAATTCGAAATGGACTCGATCGCAGTGATCAATCTCCTATCGTTCTTGGCGAGCCGTTCAATGGCTCTCAATTCCATAGTTCAGAGTATTCATGAATTGTTTACTCGCAACTGGATTGTAATCTATCGACGCATCTATCGCAAGAGTAACAGATGCACAGACTGGTTAGCGAACTATGCAAAACATTTTGATTTAGGAACCATCTACTTCATAAATACATTCATTGGGTGCCATCTTATCCTCTTCGAGGATATGTCGAAAATTTGTATCCCTAGACTTGCCGTGTAATCTGTGTGTTCTTCCCTTTAATTGAAAAAAAAAGTAGAAATCTTTCTTCCTCTCTGAATTGGGTCCGCCGCATTTTTCATTGCAAGATTTAAGCATCAGGACAAACAAAATTAATTATACATTTCTTCTTCTTCTTCTTCTTCTTGCTTTGAACGACAGTTATTACAAGGGACAGGAGGAGGGTTGTTTATTTCAGTGCAACTGTTAGGGTCATATCATAGCAGCAGATTGAAATCGCAGGGTAATAGCTGAAACCCAAATTTGGGAATTTGGGGACATTACATACAACAGGAAGGAATTGAAGAATAGAATCGTCATGTTTTGTGACGCAAGAAAAAGATGCGATTAAGACCGTTGGAAACTTAAAGCAAGGCGATACAAGAATTTCCAGAAGGGTAAAGAAACCCCTTGCAGACCTGAAAGGTTCAAACTGACGAAGTAATAACCACCGAAAGCTCGGAGTTCAGAGACACTTGAAGACGACGATAAGTAGACTTTGGTTCGGGTGTATGTGGGTCGACAAGAGTCGGCTCAAGTCGGTTTGTCCAGGGTCAAGTCGAACTAGACTGGATCGGGCCAGGTTATATGGGTTGATTGGAGATTTTGTTTGACTGCATAGTTCGGGCGCAGCTTGTGGGCAAAAGATAGTATCATTGTTTGTTTCGAGTAATAGAAAAGAGCGGGCTGTGGGTCGGGTTGAGATCAAGTCAGGTCGGGTAGAATCGGATCGTCAAGTCGGGTTAGACAAATAATCGGGTCACAATACGGGTCGTGTGTCACAGATGAACCTGTGAAGATTACTGTTTTGGATTATGGCGAGACGAAACGAATAGAAAAGGCGTTTGAGTATAGTGCGAAGCACTCAAAACTGATGTAGTGTAATGTAATTTGGAAGATGAAACCCTCTAGGGTTCTAATGGAGGATGAACAAGCACGTTATGTACTTTCTGAGCAACCAGATGTCATTCCCCACCACTGGGGAATTCTGATCTGGGGAAGATTGCGCATTGGTTTCTGTTGGTGGTATTGATTCTGAAGCAGATGATTTCTTTACTTCTGAGCTGATCCTATCCATGGGGCACAGTATCCCAAGAGGCAAGAGCTAATTAAGGGAAGCTCTTTGCTAGATGAAGAGCTAATACCTGATTGGCGAGACATGAAAAAGTATTACCAAAGGAAAGCTTGGTTCTTTCAACGTAAGTATCCCAGTAAAGATTTCTTTTTTTTTTTTTTCAAAAAAACGGGGCAAACCCCCAAAATAAAGAAACTACAGCGCAGTGACGCGGGACAAGATCACCCCAACAGAATCGGCAAACAGGAGCGACGATAGACCCGCAACAGGCTCACCAAACCAATGAACACCAACAGGGAGACGATAGCTATAGATAGCTAACCAATCCGCACAGCGATTGGCTTCCCGAAAAACATGTCTCACCCGAACCACCCAATTTCTAGTCAACAACTCTTGAATAGCTGAATGCAATGGTGAACGTCCCGCTGCGTTGCACTTGTGAGACTGGACACCACCAACGCATAATTTATAGTCAAATCCACCCGATTATAACCATGAAACCACGTCAGAGTTAGGCCATGGTAAACCGCCCGAAATTCAGCCTGTAAAGCCGAACAACACCCCAAAAAGTGCACCAAAGCCAACCAGCCAACGCCCGCCAGCATCTCGGAGAAGATCACCTGCCGTCGCCAGGCCGGGGTTCCCTTTGGCGGAGCCATCCGTGCTCAAATTCACCCAATCTTCGCTGGGCTTCGGCCAACAAACCTCAAGGAGCCCGCGGTGCTGGGCAGAGTGAGGCAAAACATCCCGCTAGAGCTGCTGGGCCAGCAACGCGTCTCGCACGAAAGAGTGAATTTCACCTATGAGATGGGTAGGGGATGCGCCGGGGTTAAAACACCGCTCATTGCGCCATGTCCATAGCTTCCAAAGCGCCACACCAAACACCAAAGGCCAATAACCGACATTGCAAGGCCCAAGCGGCGATCGAAGGTTTCATTCCAGCCAAGAGGGAAAATCGCTACAGTAGAACTGCTGCCGGTGTTTGCCATGAATAAGTTGATTCCAAATTGTGCGCGCCCTCCAACAGTCCCGAAAAACATGTGCCAAGGACTCCTCATGCAGCGGGCAATCCACACAAGTTGGCGAGTTGAAAGCACCGGCCATTAGTTATAAGACGGTTTTTGGCCACAAGCCACAAATGCATTTGGATACGCTTCGGCCCTTGCTAGGCCCAGATCAACTGCCAGACGGGGCTCCGTGGTGACCACTCATGCTGGCGTAACAGGCGATAGGTGGAACGGGTAGTGAAGTTACCAGAAGGTTCAAGAGACCAATATAACTGGTCAGCCGCCTGAGAAGGCCGAGGTGGGAAGACGACAGCGATGTGTAAGAGAAACTGGTGGGGAAGAAAGTCCCTAAGTTTGGCCCACGCCCAGTTGCCTCGAAAATTCACATAATCACGAACTGTGAGGACTAAATGGTCCGCTGGAACCAGGCAAACATAGTAAGAGAGTAAGGCCCCATTCACCCCCGGTACCCAATGATCAAACCAAAAGCGAACCTGAGTCCCATTCCCCATCGTCCATTTAGCCCCATCCATTAGCATCGGAAATGTCGCACAGATACTACGCCACAGGGGAGACGCCGCAGAAGGAATAGTTAGCTCATGCTGGAGGAGCTGATCGACTTTATATTTTGCACGAAAGACTTGGTTACAGAGCTTGTGCGGTTCCTGAAGAATTGACCACCCAAGCTTCATATGAGATGTTGCATTCATCGCACCCAGATTTTTCAACCCAAGGCCACCTGATAACTTTGGGCGACAACCTGTTGCCAGGAGACAAGATGCATGCGGTGACGGCCCTCAGAGGAGCCCCAAATAAACCGTCTACATGACCTGTCCATGTCATGTAGCAAACCTTTCGGGATTTTGGCAGTCTGCATAATATATAGAGGAAGGGCCCCGAGAATCGATTGACATAGTGTGACCCGTCCCGCCATTGAAAGACCCTCTGCTTGCCACCCGAAAGCCGAGCTTGCACCTTTAGAAGAATATGAGAATAAGTGGCTTTGGCAACTCTCCGATGAAGTAATGGGACCCCCAGGTACATACCGAGCTCAGTGGTCTGAGCGAAATCGGAGAGACTCGCAATGATACCACGAACAGTCGAGGAAACATTGGGGGAGAAGTAAACTTTGGTCTTATGTGCGCTAATGTGCTGGCCAGAAGCGTCACAGAAAAGAGCCAAACAGGCCAGGATCTCACGGATTTGATCGTCAGAAGCTTCGGAGAATAAAACCATGTCATCAGCAAAATAAAGATGGGAGATTTGCGGGCCAGTTCTACCGAACCGGAAAGGTTTCCAGTGGCCAGCTTGCACCCGTGTCTCAATTAAGTGGGAAAGGCGCTCCAGGCACAAAACAAAAAGATAGGGAGACAGGGGGTCTCCCTGTCGGAGGCCCCGAGTAGGTTGGAAAGCAGAAGAAGGGCTGCCATGCCATAACACTTGCATCTGAACCGTGGAAACACAGCCGATAATTAGAGTCACCAAAGGACCAGGGACACCAGCAACTTAAAGAGTGTCCCGGAGAAGGTTCCAGTTCAGGCGATCATAAGCCTTATCCAAATCGACCTTGATGGCCATGAATCCCTTCTTGCCCCGAAGTCGACGGAACGAGTGCACAATCTCCTGCGTGACGACTATATTGTCCAAAATTTGGCGCCCCGGAATGAAACTACTCTGATTGGGACCAATGAGAGAGGGAAGGACGGCTTGAAGACGTTGCACCAGGATTTTGGTTACAATCTTGTAGCTCACATTACACAACCCGATAGGCCGAAATTGCGAGACTTGCTCTGGAAACTCACATTTCGGGATGAGGGAGATAAACGTCTTATTGATGTCCTG
>JANVCQ010000005.1:4445042-4471595 GCA_025531925.1 Erythroxylum plowmanianum
ATTAATCAATGGCAAGTCCAATAATTCTCAAGGTTCTCACTTAAGTTGCATTTCCCCCACTTTTCCAAAAGAGTCAAAAAAGGGCAGATGAATTGATAAAAGTAGCTTCAACAAAAGAGAAGAGTGGTTATAAAGGGCATAAAAGAAATCGGTAGACGCCAAACTTTTACTATACTCTTCATCGTGAGATGCAAACATCATGAAGAACCTTTTGACAAACATAGGAAAAGAATAAAGAGGGTTGTTGAGAGTTCCCATCAAAAGCAGATCATGGGATGTCACCAACATGAAATGCTGATGGTCATGAGTAAAAAGACAAAATAAATTTGGTTTCATATGTACCAACCAAAGAGTTCTAGAGATTCTAAAGTTCATCTTAATTACAACCACATGTGATCAATCAGTTAACACAATCTCTTCAGATCATACCAGATATTGCAGCCTACATCAGATCCATGAAGAACAAAGACAAGTCAAGCATTGATAAACCAAATTCTTTCCAGGGACTTACAATTGGTTAAACATTTTCATACATTTATAGACACTATTGAAACTTGTAAATTTCTTAACCTTTTATTCCAACTGATAATGTGGAAATTACACTGAAACTTGAGCCGCGCATACATATCCGTCGTCAGGAGTTGTTGCATTATCTTATCAGGTTTGTTTGTTTTAATTTCTAAGTAACCTTCTTATTCTATGTGAAAAAGAAGTTCAAAACCTATCTGAAAAGCTCAGTTCAATCAATTTACCCGGATCTAATTCTCTTCTGATTGACCTTTCCATTAGACTTCAAAATCCCACTTGATTCTCCTTCTGATGAAGCTTCCACTGACCTGGTGAAATTATTTGAAAGATCAGCATAAAGATCAACCACCCTTCTAATGTTATTGTTAAGCTCTCGAATCAACCCCACATTCCGAGACAGGTTATCGGGGATCTTCGATTCATGGTTCTGATTTATTTCATTGATTAGCAGCCTGTTTTGATCTAGAATGTCTTGAACTTGCACAAAACTCTTCTCAAAGGTTTGCAAAACCCTGCCATCGGCTTGACTTCCATGGCCTATGCCTGGAAACAAATCCCCTTCCATTTCAATACCCCTTCAATCAATCAACCTCTGCAACAAGAGAAAGTGAATTTTATAACAGGGCCAGAAACAAGGTATTACACAACAAGAAAGCAACAATTAACTTCAGATTTCAGAGAAAAATTAGCACTGAACAAATAAGATTATGCTCTGGTGCAGGCAGAACCAAGGAGGAAATGCCAGAAACATGTCAAAACTAGCTTTCCAGAAATCTGGCACCATACTATCTAAAACCATCTATCCACTTAAGAGCCCACTGCAATAATTGATGTCATTTGATTGGTTACTCTCTTAACACTTGATGCTTTTCTCTTTCCCTCGGAACCAAAGTATAATCACACAAAGCAATATAGAGAAACAACACGATGTGTGCAGTTTCAAGGATAAAAAGAAAAGGAGCAGCTCCTTTTCACGAAAGGGGAACTTTTTTCTTCGAAAACCCAATTCCAAGCCAAATATTTTGGTGGGGATTCTGGAGAAGAATACAGTTTCATGAAGACCCTCAAAAAGTAAAAAGCTTTTAGTCAATGCCAGGAAGAAAAATCTGCAGAAGAGAACTGAAAAAGAAGAGAATTGACCCCAACAAAAATGGATAAGAAACAGATAACTTTAGGACATTCTGCAACTGGATATATGGGATCGTTCCAAAAGTTATGGAGACCTACAACGTTGTTTAAGGTCCAAAAATACAAGATTCCATGATAGGTTTAACCAGAAACAGAAGAATAATGCTCAAAACACTAAACTTTAAGCAACAACTAAACCCAAAAAAAAAAAAACAGAACTCCTATCTTAAAAATGAAGCCATAGGAAAAAGAAAACAACTCTCACAAATAAACAAATCAAAAACTGCCCAAGAAGACTTACAAAGCATCAAGAGGAAGAAAGCTTGAAACTTTGCCACAAGTTCCCAAAGTTCTTACCTTATAACATATTGGGCATCGAGCACTACAACTGGGATACTACAGAAGAAAGTAAACACAGTTTTCTGAAGAAACCAGTTGGAAGAAAACAGAAAACAGTGACGAAGTTCTAATCTTTTAACAGTTTGATGAAACCCCAGAATCAGAAACCTAAAGGGAGACAAGAGACAAGAAGAAAATCTATCATCTCGGTGTCTCTCTCTAGTTTCGGTGACTCTCTCTATTTATCTCGATGTATCTCTCTTAGCTCCTCCCAAGTTCTGTGCTCCTCGTTTACTTCAACCGCCCAATAGAATCCTTGGAGTTTCTCACATTTTAACTTTTCATTTTGTATTGGAGTCATCGAGCTTCTAATTAATTGTAGACTAGTCCTTTCAAATTTCAAAATTACAAAGTCTAAATTTAATAAATACAATAATTTATGAATTAAGAACTTAACATTAAATAAAAATTAATTTAAATGACACTTGTTGTTTATTACATTTTCACTAATGAAATATTTTTATTAAGTAAATTCAAATATAAAATATTTAATTCATAAATAAAATTAAATTATTCACTTGAATTAGTGGACCTTAGAGCAACCGATAAAATTGCTTATTCGTGATGATAAATTCTACCAACTGCTCATTTGTGGTGATAAAATCACAGGTTCAAATCACATAAATAAATTTTTTGTAAAAATACAAAAGAAACGTTGTATACATCATTACCCTCTCTAAACCTCACAAAGCAGGGAGCTCTTGTCTTTGACTTAAATTAATGGTTTTGTTATATGTTATATTCAAGTTAATCCCATACCTTTATGTAATTTTATTTAATTAATTTTATAATTAAGTAGTAATTTTATTTAATTAAATTTTAATTACATGTATGAAATTTAATTTACAATTAGTTCTAATAGTTATGTTTAGTTGATTTTAAAAAATGAATAATGTCAAAGTTCTGTGGCAAAATTTTAAATAGTTGAATTAGAAAGGATGATTTAGCAATTTGATATTTTTAAGAAGAATTTGCCATATTTTTTTTAGTGCCCTCTCGCTACTTCTTCTTCTATTCTTCCTCCGCCGCGTCCAATTTTTCCGAGGAGAAAGTTACGGAGTATTTGAAATGGTATGAATTTTAAGTGTTTAGAAACAGAAAAATGGGATGTGTTCAATTCATATATGAATTAAACCTATCATCTTTTATAAATTGAATTCATTTGAAAAAATATCGAAATTGAATTACGAACTGAAACTTTAATTTTTCTTTTGAGCATTGAAATTATCCTTATAATAATATCCATATAATCCTACCATATATCTCTTCATCTCAAGCAGTCTCTCCCATCTCAAACAACCCCCCTCATTACGGAACAACAACACCTTCTTCATAAATTAACACCTCTCACTATATCCCGGTTTTCCTTTTTCTCTATTTATGCATTTTTGAGCTTCTAAAGTATAATAGCTTTCTATTATCTTCGCAATTCAGTCTAGCCTGATATTATTTGCTATCAATTTTTTCTTTCTAATTTAATAATGAACAGTTTTTGATGATATCACTTATAATGAAATTGATGTTTATAACTTGCTCTATGTAATTGTGAATATTTATTATTTAATAAAATTATTTTTAATCAAGAGTAAAAATATTATATAAATAATTAAATTTATTTTGATTGTGTTCTTTAATTAAATTCAATTGTAATATTATTAAATTTATAAATTAAATTAAATTAAATTTTATTAATATAATTAAATCGAATTCAGCAAACGTTTAAATTTTCCGACCAACCAAACACTCCTCGTTGTCATCTTTATGCCTCCATGGACACACTCATCGCCTCGGCTCTTGAAGAAATCTGTTCTCGAGGCCCCGGCGGCCTGACGCTGACCTCACTCTGGTCGGTTCTCACTCCAACGCCGTCTCTTCCTCTTAAGTCCGCTCTCTGGTCCAATCTACTCTCGGTTCCTTCCCTCCAGTTCACTCTCCCTGGAAAAGACACGCCTTTGAGCCCAACCGATGTCACAATCCGGCGCTTTGAAGACGCGGAGAGGCTGTGCTTGAAGATTGCGGCTAAAGAGCAGCTTAGGGATTGCTTCGTCGGTCTCTACGATACTCCGTCCTCCGGCATCTCGGCTCCTCAGCTCCGCGCTTTGGAACGGCTCGCCTCCGCCAGGTTACAAATTTCTAACTTATATGTCTAGGTGTATGCATATGTTAGTGAGGTTTCTGAAAATGTTGAGACTTTCATTGTTTGGAAAATTTGTAGAACGGATGGAATTGCACAGAATCAGTTGGCTAAGGAGTTTGGGATTGAAGGAAAGAACTTGTTTTATATAGTACGGAATCTTGAGAGCAGGGGGTTGATTGTGAGGCAACCGGCGGTGGTGAAAACGACGGAAGCTGGTGGTGAGGGGGAGGGGAAGAACAGCTGGAGTGTGACGACGAATTTGATGTATTTGTATCGCTATGCGAAGCATTTAGGGATTCAGCAAAGGTTTGAGATTAATAAGGAAGGAAGAAGCTTGGAGAATGTGGGAGATGAGGAGGAATATGGTGGTGAGGTTGTTGGAGATGGTTTGAGAGATGAGGTGCTTGTGATGGATTATTTGCCCGCATTGAAGGCTATTTGTGATAAACTTGATGAAGTGAATGAGAAGGTAGTTTCTTTTTGTTGGAGGGAATGTGTGTTGAATGAGTTATATTTTGTGTTTTGTTCTGATGGTTTGTGATTGAAGGTGCTTGTTATGTCAGACATTAAGCGGGATCTTGGTTACACCGGAACTCGAGGGCATAGGTCTTGGAGAAATGTAAATTTTTTTTATTTGTATTCGAATTTGACTTTGTTTGAACTTGGGTTGTTTTCATTGTAATTCATAGTAGTTGGTGATTATGAAGGTATGTCGGAGGTTGAAAGATGCTGGTCTTGTTGATGAGTTTGAAGCTAAAGTGAATGGAAAGGTTTGTCTTGTGTTATTTTTGCAAGGATTGCTCCATTTTGGCCATGTAATCTGAAGTCCTTCATCTAAGCATAGCGTCTTTTAATACTGTATTGTGGCAGGTTGAACGTTGCCTACGCTTGTTGAAAAAATTTTCTCCAAGGGAGTTTGAGAGCAAAACCATTGGATGTGGAGAAAATTGTGACAGTGAACAAATGATAAAGTTCGGAAGGATATCTCAACCAACTGAACAGCTGGTAGAACTTCCTATTGACCATCAGATTTATGACATGATTGATGCTGAAGGGAGTGAAGGAGCTACTGTTATGGAGGTTGGTATTGATGCATGTCTTTGCTGTGTTAATTCTAGTGGCCTTTGATTTGTAATTCTGTTTCTATTATTTCTATGTTTGGAATGGTGCTTTCTCTGGGATAACCTCACATTCAACAGGAGAGTTCCTGTCTTTTGTGGATTACTGGTACATTTTATTTGCTCATATTATTATCAAATATGGTCTTTTGGGAGTTTGGGACGTTTCCACTATTGTCTAGTTAGTTATGATGATTATAGGTTTTTGTGAAAGTTATGATGATTATAGGTTATTTGTGCATTACTTATATTAAGACCTTCCTTCGCTTTCCCTATATGCTTATCAAGAATGTGGCTTGGCTTAACATTCTGCACCATTGCAAGCATCTTTTGTTCTGGCTGCTTATCTTTTGCAACTTCCTACCTTATCATGACCAGGTATGTGGGAGACTTGGGCTTGATAAGAAAAGAAATTATCCTCGATTTCAGAACATGGTCTCAAGGTTTGGAATGCATTTACAGGCAGAAAACCATAAGAGAACAGTTGCATTTCGAGTTTGGACTTCTAGGACTTGTAATTCTGAAGCATCAAATGTATTTCAGAGTAAATCCAAGATCCCCTACGGTGACAACAACTTAGATTTGGATGTTGGCAGTCCTCATGTTTCTGGCACGTTGATTGAAAACTTTGTACAAAATGATTATTCAACTTCCAAAGTTGATAATGTTATTCCTGAAGACCCAAATATTGAAGAAAGTGAGCCCAATTTTTATGAAGGCTCTCAAAAAGATGTGATGGCTGATGATGTGGCCAACTGTCCTGGTAAAGAAACTGAGCCCAACGCACCTAGAGGTTCTACTTCCAGTCCAGGACTTGATTTAGTGAACATGGAAGTAGGAACCCATGATACTTCATCTCAGATAACTCCGACTTTGTCAAATCTACCCATCTCTGTATCACATCAGATGTATCCATATATGCCGTTAACTTCTGATGGTGCCTTGAGAGAGCAGAGGATACTTCAACGTTTAGAGGTACTTTTCATCATCGACTTCAAAGAAGGGTTATATCAAGGTTCATTTGTTGTATTTATGGCTTATGAACCCACTTGTAACATTGTTATTCTGTAGGATGAGAAATTCATTTTGAGATCGGAGCTACATAGGTGGCTTGTCAGTTTTGAGAAAGAAAAGTGCACAACAATGGACAGGAAGACCATTGACCGAATTCTGAACAAACTTCAGCAGCAGGGTCGTTGCAGATGCATGCATATTAATGTTCCTGTTGTGACAAACTGTGGCCGTAGTCGTATCACTATGGTGATTCTGCATCCATCCATTCAAGGTTTTCCACCGGAGTTAATGGGTGAAATTCATGATAGACTGAGGTCTTTTGAGAAAGAAGTCCGACGCCAGGGGTCCTCTTGGAGGAAGAATAATGAATCAGTTCCGGTGTTGAATGAAGTAGTGAGATCTCAGATGTCTGCAGTTTCAGATGAAAATGCTGCTAAATCAGAAGCCATGCGCACCAATGGGTTTGTGTTGGCAAAAATGGTTCGTGCAAAGCTGCTTCATAGGTTTATTTGGGATTATGTCCGTTCCATCCCGGGGTGGGATGATGTTCTATCATCTGGAAAAGATACATGCACTTACAAACTCTTTGAACTTGAAGAAGCTGTGAAGGCCATCCCGGTTGAACTGTTCTTACAGGTTGCAGGGTCTACTAATAAATTTGATGACATGCTTGAAAAGTGCCAGAAAAGCCTGCGTCTTTGTGATCTTCATGTTGAAGAATATAAGAGCCTTATGGATACTCGAGCAACTGGGAGATTGTCAGTGATAGTGGATATCCTGAGGCGTTTAAAGGTATACTTTAGTTTTTGATGCCATGTGGAATAAAATGGATGGGAATTATTAGATTGAAAATTTAGTTTGTCTCCACTAAGGTACCAGTCTTGAAACAGAAATATGAAAATAATTTTTTTTAATCCTTGCATCATAAAGTTGGAGCAGTGTTTTCTCTGACTCATAATTGTTTAAGGAATATTTCTAGTGCCTTACTTTTATTATATCAGGCCTTAAAACTGGTTCTGTAATGTAGCTAATACGGCTGGTACATGGTGGACATTCAGAGGAGGGATCCAAGGTTCGACATGCAAAATGTACACATGCAATTGAGCTTAAACCTTATCTGGAGGAGCCATTGTCTGTATATTCAACATTTAACTTGAGATCTTCTGATCTTCGCCCAAGAATAAGACATGACTTTATCCTATCAGAAGGGGTAGCTGTTGATGAATATTGGAAAATTCTGGAGTATTGTTATGCTGCTACTGATCCAAAAGCTGCTTTACATGCTTTCCCTGGATCAGCTGTTCCTGAGGTTTGTGCTTGGTGCTTTCTTTGCCAGGTTGTTTTAGTAAATCATTTGTGCCAAATTTTCACAAGTATATTCTTTCTGTCATATTATCAAATTCGGGAGTGCTAAATCCTAAGGAATCTGTACTTTGTTCATCTTGTCAAGTCACCTTAAATTGCCACCAGACTTGTTCTGCAACTTTTCATTTTGCCTCCCATTTTTTTCTGGCATGATAAATATTTGTCGAAATATTTCTCTTAGCAAATGCATTCTCACAGGTTTTCCTCCAAAAGTCTTGGACCTCTCTTCGAGTCATGTCAGCAGACCAGCGTGCTGAGCTCCTAAAACGTGTAGCAAAGGATCATTTGCACAGAAAGATTTCATATAAAGAGTGTGAAAAGATTGCAAAGGATCTTAATCTTAGTTTGCAGCAGGTATCCTGGTCTCTTGTGCTTTTGTCTCTCTGCTTATGGTTTATCCTTTTCTGTTCGTGATATTTTCTTAATTTGTTAGCTTTCCATCTTGTTGTCAGAATGATATTTTTTCTATTTTGAAATAATCTCTTTCTTCCACCCCTTTCTTGTAAATAAGTAGATTATCATCTCTTGGCAGGTGCTTCGTGTCTATTATGATAAGTATCAGCAGCGTCTTAGTGGATTCCAGAGTGTTGTAGATACCAATAGAGAGGATTTTCTGCCATCTATTAGGAAGGGCTCTGAATCCTCCAAGAAAAGGAAGAAGTACATGCAACCAAGCTCAGTAAATTGCAGCAGCCTTGATAGTGCAAATGAAGAGGTGTTTGAGCTTGAGCACCATAAGTTACCTGGTACTGGCGAGCAGTTTGAGGAAGGAGATCTTTATACATCAGGAGATCAAACTGATCATTTCCCAATGTATCAGGAGGATGTTCAGCCAAACATTGTGGGAGAACAAGAACCAGACGATGATGGGGAATGCTACTCTGTAATTAGTCAATATGCAAATTCAAAAATGAAGCCAAGCCGAAAAGGCAGGTTTTCATGGACCGATGAAGCGGACAGGTTATGACAATTCCCTCTTTTAACCATAATAATAATATATCAATGTAGTGTGATGTAATCAGTCAGATATGATAATGTATGCATACTGTAGGTTGTAAACTACTAGGCTCTGTTGGATATCTGCTATAAGGAATTATCAATCAGGCTATATACCTTAGTGGTATTTTTAGGTATAATGTAGTGATGAACCTTTTCAATGTTTAAAACTACCTAAAAGGTATGTTTCAATGCAGATGATTCTTGTTCAATTTTCTGTGTTTATTTTGAATCTGTCATGAAAGAAGGGGATATATTTGTGTATGTAGCACCCTGATCTACCAGTTTTTAACAAATACTTCATCTTTCTGCAGGCAACTGGTGATCCAGTATGCAAGACATCGAGCAGTTCTTGGAGCGAAGTTCCACCGAATAGATTGGAATAGTCTTCCCAACCTACCAGCACCTCCAAAAAACTGTGCTAGAAGAATGGCTTCTTTGAATCGCAACACAAAATTTCGGAAAGCTGCAATGAAACTATGTACCATGCTTAGTGAACGTTTTGTGAAGCACCTGGAGAAAGGCCAGAATATGCCTTCTAATGACGATCGGTGCAGAGTTCTTGTATCCTCAGTGGAAGAAGGTCCTTATAGAAGGTTTTCTGGCACAAAGGAGTGTGTTGAAGGAGCAGATTTCACAGAAGAAACGTGGGATGATTTCAACCAGGAAAATATTAA
The DNA here is from genome assembly GCA_025531925.1 of Erythroxylum plowmanianum. Classification (NCBI taxonomy): domain Eukaryota; kingdom Viridiplantae; phylum Streptophyta; class Magnoliopsida; order Malpighiales; family Erythroxylaceae; genus Erythroxylum; species Erythroxylum plowmanianum. Next base: position 4,454,405 of record JANVCQ010000005.1, read on the forward strand.
GAAAGCCTTTGAGGATGTTCTTCTTTGGAAGAGAATGGCTAAATTGGATGCCTCTAAGAGATTTGAATCTTCCACTGGCGAGTGGTCCAATTTAAACACAAATGGTGAAGGATATGTATGTTCCCGAAACTTCTACAGTCTGTCTTTGGTTCTAGCTACAATGTAGGGTTTAAAGTACTATAATTAAAAATCATTGTTGTTATGAATATATTTCGAAGATATAAAATTCAAAATTAATTTCAAGTGTATACAAAAATTTAAGAATCATTAATCATTACTGCCATTTCAATTTCTGATTAGTGAATCGAATAATTAAGAGTCTGATGCACTTTAGTGTGCATGCTTCTGACTGTCTCTTTGTATTTGTCTCTATGCCTATACATTTCCATTAGCAACACCTCTGAACTATTCAGTAGATATTTAGATTTCAACATAATCTTGGTTAAGATGTTTATGCTTTGTTTCAGAATCATGGTGAATCTGAATCGGTGCCAAGAGCTAATCTTAATGAGGACACCCAAAACCTTGGACGAGGAAGACATAAAGATTCTGTGGGAAGATCAAGATTCCAGCGCCTTCATGAGAAATTTACCAAGCTTTTGAGTAAAGGAACTAATATTAGTAAACAAGTTCACAGATCTGTGGCTGTTTCAAATGCAGTAGAGTTGTTAAAGCTTGTTTTCTTGAGCACTTCAACAGCACCAGAATTGCAAAATCTATTATCAGAAACCTTACACCGTTATTCGGAGCGTGATCTTTTTACTGCTTTTAGCTACCTCAGAGAGAAGAGAATCATGGTAGGACATCCTCTTATGTTTCGAACACTTTTTGATTTTAAAATTCCACAATTTTTGCATGTTAAGTGTGGCACAATATGGCACTTGCTCATATACTTTGGGAGATGACTCTAAAGTCATTACCACATCTTTTGAAGTGCGGGAACCTTATGATGGTTATAGCATTAGAGCACTTTAAAATCATGTTAAATATAACTCACTCCTGAGTTCAACTACAGCTTAGCTAACACATTACTTTGATCTGTAAATTCTTTAATTTATACTTATTGAGATCAGATCCCTTATTGTCAAAACTTGGCACATGTATAAACAGTTGGTTTATTCCATATCTTTCCCAAGCTGGTCATCTCAATATGTCAATGTGGTCAGTGTTTATGATTGTTACATCCTTTAACTCCTGGCCAGGACCCAGGGGTATGGTGCTTCTTTCAATGCTTTTGGCGTATTGGAGTATAGTTAATTATTCCTTTCCCTTTATTATTGAAATGGCTGCTAAGTATTTACATTGCTTTAAGTTATCCATTGCTCCCTTTTTTCTGCTTACATAAAGCACTGGTTTTAGTCATGCAAGCGCTGAACTTTTCTAAAATTCTTCATTTCATGGCTACTGAATTCTTAAGAGGTTGGCTAGAATTCGGGCTGTGAAGTTATAAACTAAAGGTCAATTAATTTATGGACTGGGTTCAAAATTTCTCTAGCTTATTCTTTTTCACTTGCTTGGAAGTCTTCTCAACATCAGCGTTCCTCATTGTATACAATATCACCGTTCATTTTTGTTTAGTTACAGTCCATTTCACTTATTACTGTTTTGTATGCATTTGGCAGATTGGAGGCGATGGTGGCCAACCATTTTTGCTATCTCAACAGTTCTTGCATAGTGTTTCTAAATCTCAGTTCCCGGTTCACACTGGAAAGAGAGCCGCAAACTTTTCCAATTGGCTTTATGAAAGATATGAAGACCTTACAGAAGTGGGAATCAGTCTTTATGCAAATTTGCACTGTGGGGATATTTTTCAACTATTTGCACTAGTTTCTTCTGGTGAATTATCCGTTTCCCCGTGTCTGCCGGATGATGGGGTGGGCGAGGCTGAAGATTTTAGAAATTTGAAACGTAAAGCTGACGATGATGATTTAAGTGATGATAACAGGGTTAAAAAGCTAAAATCTTTAGCAGACAGTGAACTTATTTCTCGCCGAGAGAAGGGCTTTCCTGGTATTAGTGTATCTGTGCAACATGCAACAATCTCAACCATTGATACTGTTGAATTATTCAAAGATGGGGATACCATTGTTGGTGAACTCCACTGGAGTGATATTCTGGGGGAGAAAATTGTCTCTTGTTCGTCTAATTGTGATCTGACAGAGGAAGTGCCTAATCTTGATAGCATCATTCCTGCAGCAGAATGGTCAAGCAAGTCTCCTTGGGAAGCTATGGCTGACTATGCAGAATATAAAGTGCCTGGAACAAAACAAGTTCATGGCTTAAATCCTGAGATCTTCAAAGCTATTTATGCTGCTATTCAGATGGCTGGTGACCAAGGCTTGAGCACCGAAGAAGTTTCTCGAGCCGTGGGGCCAGGTTTTATAGCCTTTCTCTTTCCCTCTATCATCATGTTGTTCATATTTAGACTTTATGTGGATAATTAAATTTTTGTCAGTGTTCCTCTCAGGAGTAAATATGCATGAATGTGCCATTGATATACTCCAAGAATTTGGATGGGTATTGAAGGTCAGTTCTACTCTTGATTTATCATTTCGGAGATGCTTATCTTCATTTTGGTGCAGCCACGAAGTGGCTCGATTAGTACAACTTAGTTCAGCAGAATGTATTAATAAAATAATTCAAAATTTGAACAGTTTTATTTGGTAATTTAGATACTGGGATCAATATTTTTGTTAGTTAATTTCCCAAAAAAAAATGTTTTTCTTAGTTCCTGCTGCATATGCTGCTATTGGTAATTACTTTATTTCCTTTTTTCAGTTGTGGAAGGTGAAGTTATTTCTTTTTACTTAACTAAACATTGTTTGTTGTACATGTTGTTCACATATGATGCTGAGGCTACCTTAGATGTTTTTAACTTCAATTTTGGGATTTGGAAAAATTCTGACATTTATGCTTTCTCTGTAGGTTAATGCTTTTGAGTCTGTTCGCATTGTTGATTCTTTATATCGTTCCAAATACTTTTTGACGGTTGGTTTCCATCAAGAACTTAAGCAACATCCAGTTAAAAATTCCATATGCAAAAATAATGATCACTGTCCAATATCTCAGCCTCTGAATCTTGAAGTAATCAGTGGTAGTTCTAAAGAAAAGGTTATCTTGAGTGATAACAATGTCCACAAAGTTACAATTCTTAATCTTCCTGAAGATGCTTTAGCCTTGGATGGGAACCAAAGTTGCAGCACGAATGAATGTGGTTTGCTTGATAAAAATTCAACAGGATGCAATGATGAGAGGGAAACTCTTAATTGCTCTTCTGGTGGATTTAGTGTGCCAATATTGCCGTGGATAAATGGAGATGGGACCATCAACAGGGTTATTTACGATGGGCTTGTTCGCCGTGTTTTTGGTATCGTGATGCAAAATCCTGGAATGCTAGAGGTATATTCCTCTTTCTAAACTTGCCTTTTGGGTATCTACAGTGATTATTCTGGACGAGGATAGAAAACTGTTTTGAGTTTCTGTGCTGCTTTTGTGGGCAGGATGATATTATACTCAGGTTGGATGTATTGAATCCCCAGGTAAGTTACTTTTATCTATCAATCACCATCTCATCAATTCTTCGTTAAACTTGGTATCATCAGAGTATGCCTGAAACTGCACAATTTGTGTTTGTGGTTGTGATTATAGAGTTGTAGAAGTCTATTGGAGTTGATGATTTTGGACAAGCATCTCATTGTCAGAAACATGATTCAATCTACTTCAAATGGACCCCCTCCTCTTCTTGGAACACTCCTTGGAAGAAACTATAAAGAATCCAATTTGGTGTACCGAAAGCATTTCTTTGCCAATCCCATGAGACCATCTTTGCTTTGATATCTCCCCTCTCTATATCGTATATTGTTTGATGAGGATGAAACCTGTAAATGTATGATGATGCTATGTACACTGCAGGGATCCAACTTCCGTTGGGATTTTGATTATAATAATAAAATGATGAAATTGGAATTGTGATTAATGGAGTCTTAATATGCTTATGCATTTCCAACTCGTTTGATGAAAAATTACTCATTACCTTGTGATGAGAATCCAAAACTTATATTTTTAAAGTTAATTTGATTCAATTTTTATAAAAAATATTTGAAATTTTAACTCATTAATTCAAGTCGAAATTGTAAAAAAATAATTATAAGATAAAAGTTATTAACTTTTAGAAATTTTGTCTTATTTTTCTCTTTTTTATTGTAATAATGGTTTTGATAATTCTCTTTTTAGTTTTTAATTAATCAATTAATTAAATTTGAACCCTGAAGAGAAACTCTCTTCTGCTTCAAATGGCATGAAGCCACCTGAACTTGAACCAGTCGTTTGACTTTAGTCTCCTTTTCTCTCAGCCATCAATTTCTGACCCCACCTTCCATCTTGCTTACGTGTACGGCGGTGATCTAATCTCTTGTTCTAATTCTTTTGCGTCTCTTCTCTCCTGCCTTCTCTCTCTCTGAAAATCTCTGCAAAAGCTTACACGGAAACACCCAAAAGAGAGGTAGTGAGAGAAAACCAGCAAGACAATTCCACCATAATCAAACCTCAAAAAAGATATGAACTTTTGATGTTACAGACATAATCGAAGAAAACCCAATTCTTGAAATTTTTTGTTCCTTTGTTTCAATGGCAGAAAGTGCAGCTTCTTCGCCAAAGCCCCTTCCTACAACAATGGCCCCATCACCATCGCCACCTCCACAAACACCACAATTTCAGTCCCAAACCCAACAACAACAACAGCAGCAGCAGACAGGCTTGACAAATATGAACCCAACAACCTTAACATCACCACCTCAACAACAACAAGAAGTTCAGACGCCAACTCCTAACTTATCTAATTTGCCTCAGAACCCACAAATCTCCTCTCCTTCTATTGACCCGCAAATCTCTTCTTCGCCTTCTCTACAACAACAACAACAGACAATTCTACAACAACAACAACAGACAATTCTACAACAACAACAACAACCTTCACAACAGCAACAACAACAACAGCTTCAACAGCAGAATGTGGCTTCTATGTCTGGATATCAAATCCAGCAAAACCTTCAAAGATCTCCTTCTATGTCTCGTTTGAGCCAACAACAGAACCAGTATGGTGGGGTGTTGAGGCAACAGTTGCAGCAACAGCAGCAGCAGCAGCAACAACAACAACAACAGGGGCTTTATGGACAAGTTAATTTTGGTGGGTCGGGGTCAATTCAACAGAGTTTGCAGCAGAATTCACAGAATCAGCAGATTGGTGGTACCAACTTGTCAAGATCAGCTCTTCTCGGGCAGGGTGGTCACCTCCCTATGCTGACCGGGGCAACAGCTGCCGCTGCCGCTGCTGCTGCTCAGTTGAACTTGCAACCCCAGTTGTTAGGCTCGGTATGGATTTGATTGGCCTATTTTTATTTAGTTTCCGTTTGTTATACAAGCTTCTACTTTTATTTGTTTCTTTAATGTTGAAAGAAGCTTTAAATCATGATGTATTGCGTGATTGAATGATTTGGTTGATGCCCAATTGTGTGATTTGCAAGAAGGTGACAATAGAGACTCCAGATTATTGTTGCCTTCAGTGTTTTTATGGGGATTAGTTTTGGTTTTAAAAGTTCAAGTGAAGTTGGCTGTGCTTCTATAACTGATAAGGGTACTTATCCAACACCATTTTGGCGCTTTTGTATCGTCATTGTTGGTTGGGTAAAAATTGGATCCCAGACTGATATTCTGCTCTAGCATTTTAAAGATATAGGTTGACTTTTCTGATTCAAAAGCAATGATTGATCAATCATTAGTTCTATTTGGTGTTTTGTGGCTTTTGGACATGAATAGCTGGACTTGGGTCGCCTATTTGTTAACAAGAATATGAATCTATGATTGCCTAACTGAAACTTCATCAAGGAAAGCGAAATTGTTGCAACTTTATCAATCAAATGTGCCTCGTACTTCTAAGAATTCATTTATTGGACCTTGATCCACTAGACATGGTGACATTTCTAAGTGTTGTTTTTGACCTTAATCTCGGCATGTAGACATTTACTGTTTGAGTTTAAGCAGAATGTTCGATTTTGAGTTTATGCAGAATGTTCGATTTCAGGATTAGGGTTGGTGGACTATAAGTGGATTGATTTTTTTTTTGTTGCTAATGATTGATAGTTCTTCAAGTTTTGTTACGGTAGGTGTACATAATAGTCCCCCAAAAGTACAGTGCTGGTTGTTCTCTAGGTGGGACACGTTTATCCAAAAGTTTTGATTTCTGACATTGTTTAATTATGTTGAAGAAACAGATGTTGAGGTGGCATCTTTCTCCGCAGTTAACAATAACTTAATCTTAACTTTATTGATTGAATTCTTAGTTAATTAGCTAGATAATTTCGTACGTTACAATGAAAACAAGAATCTTCTCAGACTAGTTTTGCATGTAGCCGAGGCAGAAATCAGGGATGGTGCAAGGCTCCCAGTTCCATCCTAGCAACACTTCCGGCCAGACTTTGCAGGGAATGCAAGCAATGGGAATGATGGGAACACTTAACTTGAACTCACAACTAAGGCCTAATAGCGGTCTTACTTATGCTCAACAGCGGATGAATATAGGGATGAGACAGCAATTAGCGCAACAAAATCCAATCTCTTCTCAGGTAGTTACCCCTCTACTAATATGAAATGATTATCCTTTTATCAGTTCCTTTTTATGTGTGTATATCTGTGAACTACAATTTTCCACACATGTTCTTTGATTTATCTTCCCACTTAAGTTGGGTGGATAATCTGAAGTTCTCTTTCTTCCATGTCTCCACTCTTTCAAGATACAACTTAGACAAGATCTTTTGATAAAACTTATGACCAGAAATTTAACATGCTACATTTGCAAGCTGATATACTACCATCTTTAGCAATCAATAATGTATGTAACATATTTGACATTAAATTGGATTGCAGGTTCAAAGCCTACCAAGATCATCATCACTTGCATTTATAAACTCTCAGTTGACTGGACTGCCTCAGAATGCACAGTCGGCGATGATGTCAAATTCTTTGTCACAACAGCAGTGGTTGAAACAAATACCAGCAATGTCTGGCCCTGCGTCACCTTCATTACGCCTTCAACAGCAAAGGCACTCACAAGCTCTCTTGCAGCAGCAATTAGCTTCATCTTCTCAACTTCATCAGAATTCAATGACATTAAACCCACAGCAATTATCCCAGATGGTACAGCAGCAGTCAACTATGGGTCATCAACCACTGCAACAACAGCAGCAGCCACAACAACAGCAATCACAACCACAACCACAGCCACAACTGCAGCAGCAACAGCACCACCAACAACAGCAGCTGCCGCAACAGCAACAGCAACTACTACAGCAGCAGCAGCATCCACAGCAGCAGTTGCAACACCATATGTCGTTGCAACAGCAGCATCCTCAGCAACAACAGCAATCACCAAGGATGGCAGGACCTACAGGTCAAAAATCTCTTAGTTTGACAGGATCACAGCCAGATGCCACGGCGTCTGGTGCAACTACCCCTGGAGGGAGCTCAAGCCAAGGTACAGATGCCACTAATCAGCTTCTTGGGAAGAGAAAGATACAGGATTTGGTTTCACAGGTCTGGCACAGTTTTAGTAGATCTTCCGCGTTCTTAATCATTTTCCTTATATTCTGCCTTTGCTTGCTATCTGGTGGTAGTAATAGGTGCCTTGTTCACTTTTTGACTCTTTTGCAGGTAGATTCCCAGGGAAAGCTGAGTCCTGAGGTTGAAGACCTTCTCTTGGAGATTGCTGATGACTTTATTGACTCTGTGAGGTTCTTTCTCCTTGCTAGATGCAATCCACTTGTCTGTGCTGGGATGTGTGCTTTGATGTGCATGAATATCTATAGAAATTCTGTGTAGATGGGATAGAATCATATGAGTGAAGAACTACAGAAATTTTCCTGTGTCTTGCACTTAACTCCTGTAGGTTTGAAAAGTGCTGTTTTCTTTTCTGTTTTCTCATGCTAAACCCTAAAACTAATGAGGAAAGGAAGTTGGTATGAAGGAAAAGATTACGGCTTTGTACTTGTTTCATTTAGACAATGCTTTGATCTCTCCTTCCTTTTCATTGTTGACGCTAAGCAGATTCATGCTAATGCTTCCTTCTATGAGATTTTCTTAAATATATCTCTCCTTTCTGCATCTGGTGGTGTCATAGACCTTAATTTGCTTGTTTTCTTTGGTTCATTAGTGGAATTAGGTTTTCTGGAATGTGATTTCTGGAATGTGATTTTTCCTGTAGTGCATCATACTTGATATTCTATACTACTTTCGCCAATTGCATACCTCAAAGTAGGCCTTTCTTTCCTTCAGTTCATGTGTAAATGATGTATAACAAGCACCTGGATTGTCATTTTAAAATCATGATATCCCACATTGATTTCATAGCATAGCCCAATATTTTGTTGTGACTTTTAAAGTTGAACTAACTTATACATGGTCATATACACACACAACACTCGGTTTGCCCTGGTCTTACATATAGGAACTTGTCTTCTGGCTTCCAATTGCAGGTCACTACATTCGGATGCAATTTGGCCAAGCATCGAAAATCTTCAACTTTGGAGTCCAAGGATTTATTGCTGCACTTAGGTTTGTGCTGATCTGCTCATTTTCTATTGAAAATCTTTTAATGCTTTGATAAGGATATGGATGTATATAATGCATGAATATTCTTTGCAGAGAAAAACTTGCAATTGACAATCCCTGGATTTTCATCTGAAGAGCGGAAGTACCAAAGAAAACCTGTAAGCATTTGAAGATCTCTATTGAAATTATGATATCTGTTTCTATTCTTTGTCCAATTATTTGAAAACACATTAATGGGTTTGGGAAAAGAAAATTCCATAGTGTATATTCTGACATCATGAGAATAAAACGTGCAGTTGTCAAGTGAACTTCACAGGAAGCGTCTTGATATGGTAAGTGGAGTCTCATAATTGTTTTGCTAGTGTTCTCCCAGGAATTTCCATGTCCAATTCTTGTGACACAGTTATTGGTCCAGATTTGGGCATCAAGGGAGTCCTTGAACTCTGAATCGGTTAACTCCAATCCCAAAGACCTAATCAAACAAGGACTTGGCAACCCAAATGTTAACAACCACCTGATAAGACCCTCACCTAGTTCAGAGCAGTTGGTTCCAAAAGCAACCAGCTCCCAAATGCTGCAGCAGATGACCCGATTTTGATCGATAGGTGTCAACTATGTTGATTGTCTTACTACTGGGACATTATTGGTAAGCATATGATTTACAATTATCAACATTGCCAACTAACCACTCCATGCCAGAGAGACAGAGAGATGGTATTTATGGGCAAAAACATTGCTGTGTCTACTACTCAATTCATGTTTGAAATAATTGAATTGTTTTGGTAGTCTAAATGAGTATCAAATATTCCAAAAAGAGAATTTTGGTAAATTGTAATAGATTTTATGGATCAATCCATTCTAGAAAATCTTGAAGCAGTTTATTGCATATACTAGAAGTGCAAGGACCTTTTCAGGGGTTCCTATCAGCGGAAGGCAATTGCAGAAGTTAAAACTTTTTGCTTTTCTTCGAATAGGATAATCTCCATCTTTGCTAGAGAGGGAGAGAGAAACAAGAGTCTTCAATTTAGGAATCTAGTAAAACCTTAGGTTTCACCAGAGTTCTGACCTTGATCTTCAATAGATAGTAGCATTGTTTTTGATGTTTATGCCTAGATATAGATCATGTTTACCTACTTTGTCCCAATTCATATTTCTTTAAAATCTCTTTCTAACCTCAGAATCTTTTTGTTTCTTTCACAGTTTTGATTGACTATATTTGGATTGATGAAAGCAGACTGTAATTATTTCTCGAGGTACTAGAAGACCTTGCAAGTGTTTGAGAAGCTTGCATATTGGATCATCTAATTATACTTCTTCAGAGTTGATGTATAATTAATTTGATTGGATGAATAGGACCATATAAGATATGCATAACAGAGTTGATAAGTTTCTGATAAAATTTAGCAGCCCTGGTTCTAGCTCATCCAGCATTAGAATGTAGATGGAGCTTGGATTGGTGGGCTAATTCTGTAGTATCTTGTTTAGTATTTTATTTCAGGAGACAATTTTCTGTGCTGGGATTCAAGATTTCTTTGCATCTTACCGAAGCAGAATTGAGGACCAGACATCTTTCTTGTCCTAAACTTGCTTCAAATGATGTCTGCTGACTGTACTAAAATCACCCAGGTTGGTCAAAACTTCCTACCCTGACATGAATGTCTACTTCTGCATACATCAAAATATGACCATAAGGTGCTTACTATCATTTCCTGGTTGGGTTCAACTAATATACTTCAAAGCTCTAATGTCCCATATTCTGCTGTGATGCTCCTAGGTTTGGAAATAAGCTGAGTTAGGGTTTTGGATTTGATGCGAAAATTTTTCTAAACTTGAGTTTGAGGTTCAGTTCAATCAAATTTGGTTTGATTCGTTAATTTTAAGTTGGTTCGATGCAAATCTGAGAAAATCTATCATATAGAACTCAAAAACCCTAATTTGACCTAAGTGAAGCTTAAGGCAAGACCAATGAATCTACAAGATGACTTGGGGAAGAATTCAAGAGAAGAAAATTTTGTTATGATTGGTCAAACACCAAAAAAATTTGTTAAGTTTGATCAAATCTGAATATTTGAATATGAAATTGAGCTTTAAATTTATATATCATCTAAGCCCTTTTGTCAAAAACAAAACACAAAACTTTCATCTAACCTTATAAATTAAACACCTCAAAGTGGGATTAAGTTTATCTTTTGATACTCGTCGGGTGTCGAGCTCCCAAATCCAGTTGCTTATGTATCGTTACAAGGTCCTCCATGCACATAGCTTCTTCCTTCCTGGGCACCAGTTAGCAGAAGGTGGCAAAAGCAGCAGGTCTACTACCCCAAGAAATTTGACACCTTCGACCGCAACTTGGCTCCTTTTGGCATCGTTTGTCACCAAGATGTGACCTTTGGTAATAGGACATTCCTCGTCCAAAAACAAGGATTAAAGCAATTTGTCCTCGTGGTCCTGCCTTTTGGAAAGACAGAAACAAATGAACATTGGAAAGGGACCCATTTTCAATTCAAAGAACATGGGAACTGGCAAATAATTGTTGTTTCTATCTTTTGTGAAAACGAAGTGGAAATGGTAGTAAAAGGGCTTGTGTCTACCAACGATGGAATTTGAAACTGGTCATTTTCGTACTCTCAGAAGCCTTACAATCTGCTCTTGTTAAAGGAAAACTAAGGTTTAAGTCAGGGTTAGCAAATCAGGCAGGTTCCACCTAATTTGAACTAGTAAAAATGTGCGAATTGCAGGTAAGATTTGAGTTTGACCCGATTCGATATGAATAACTTGACATAAATTTAACTAATTTTATAAAATGATATAAAAATATGATCAAATTTTAGAATATTTTAACTATTTAAGTTGAATTCATTTCGAACAGCTTAAACTCAATCGAATTTCGAATTCAATCATATCCATCTTCATCCCTAATTTGAATTCAATTTCATATAGCAAAAAGTTGAAAACATGGCTGCTTGTAAATTTGCAATAGCATCACCTAGTTACTTTAATTACATGCAGCATAGAATATATTCACATGCATGTCACATCAGTTAACCATAAGATATATATTTACAAAATGAGTTAATAACAAACAAAGTCATTTGTCCTTTATGGCTGAATGGTAGCAGCCGCCGAGCTATGCATTATGATAATGCCTAAGTAGATAGGGCATGGGAATAAATGTTAATCAAAGGTAGATTTATAAAAATGAGTTGGAATGTTTTAGATTTTAAAAAAAATATTATTTTATATAAGTTATTAGTATTTTTCTACCATTTAAATTATAATTAATATATAATTTAAATGATTAAATCTTAGCAATCTTAATTTTAGTTCAATGTTCCAGTTCATTGAATCAATTTACTAAACAATTCAGATTTCAGACCCTGAAGAACATTCGAAAAGCTGCCCTAGAGGCGGCTGTTCTATCTTCACCGTTAGAGTGTAAAAGCTAATACTGTCAACCAGTCAAATCACAGTAAATTATCTTTTGTGAATCCTATTTTTTTAATGTCTACGAGGTATCTTAGACGGATCTTAACTATAAGAAGATATTTTTAAGTCATCCAGACTTAGATTAATTCTTGTTTGAGTCGAGTAGATCTTTTGTAGGAGGCAAAGCTCTAACTTCAAGTTTTAAACAGTTGCATATACGAGAGGGTTTGAACCCGCGATCTCACTAAAATCAGGAGAGCTCCTTATCAATTTACCTACGTCTAGGAGTTTGTGAATCCTAAATTTTAGGACCACAGATCCTGCCTTTGAATTTTTTTTTTTTATGAGAGATGGATTCTTTATTGGTTGATTCGAACATTGTCTTATTTGTAACAGAGACTGCATCGATCATTGAATGGCTTTAACAACAAACGTTTTCATGCTCCAAATCTTCAGAGAACAATTCCCAAGGAGATGATGATCTCAGAAATATATTTTTTAGTCGTTAATTATTAATTTAATATTTGAACTTTAATAATTACTTTATATTAAGACTCTCATTAATATAAATGTGATATTAACAAAATTCAAGTTCGGAAAATAATTTGTGTATTCAACTTAAATTTCATGCAAAAATATTTTTTTACAAAGATTAATAAAAATCTTAATATGGTATAAAATTTAGCAAAGTTTGAAGTTAAATTAAAAAGATTGATAATTAAAGAACTCAAATAAGAAATATAATGTTAAAGTAAAAGACATTATATTTTGTCAACTTACCTTTGCATGTTTTTTTTTTAATTTAAAGGTCTCTCTACTAGTTAGAGATAAGAGTGTGTATTATTATACCTCTCAAAATTTCACGTATTAGTAGGTTCATATTAGGCGTTATTGTTTATTAATTTAAAGTCATCAAATTCAAATTTTAGTTAAGAACTCGTGATATGTTAAAATTATAAATATTACTGAGATTAATTTTATGATTTAATGTTAATTGTTTATACATTATTACAAAGAAACGTGATATTTTATTTTACAAAAGTGACATAAATTTAATAATAATTATTATTAAAATCTCCGTTTGATGGAATCCCATGATTGTTGTCCGGAAAAATAATCACGGGACCAGCTGGATTCATCCCCTCCAAGAAGATGGCAAAGAAGTGTTGTCCATACTCAGTGGATAGTCCAATGGACTCTGCACCTACGAACATGTGTCAAATTACTTGGCAAATTGACAGGAAACATCAAAATTGGAGACGTCAGGGGTTGTACTGTCGTTGGTGCCATTTGGGTTGTCAACAAACTTTCTAAGAGCATGCAAGAATGTTAGCTTCGGGGGAAGACGGATAGCCGACACGACGCCATTGAAGGGCAGGTGAAGGTGAATGCATCTAGGTCACTCTCGTGTTTTCCTTTTTCTACTTCCTTTGTTTTCTTTCTTTAATCATTTGAATACATTCTTCATTTATATTTTATATTATTCAGATATACACCAAATAAATCGTTAAAAATTTACAAATTGTGATTTGAATAAATCAATAATTTAGAATTAAGTGATAAATTTATCTGTGTTCTTTAATTATGATGAACTGGTTTCACCTCTTGTGCACATTCTTTCTTTCAAGTGTAGGCTAAAGAGTGCATGATGTATGCACTTGTCACCTTCTTGTAGGGTTGTGGAAGCCATTGTAGACGCTTATAAATGAATTTGTTCTGTCTGTTATCCATTTTTTTTCTTCCCTTTCCTTTTTTTTTGTCAGTGTAATTAATATTCCTGCAGTCTTTAAGGCAAAAAGATAGTCACCTAGGGCATAGGTGACCAAACCCAAGTTTGCAAAATAGTTGGTGATTTGAAACATGTTGGGAAATAAAAGTGGGTGGGGGGCCCTTTTAGGAGATTCCTGGCCACCAGCTTGACTATATAATATGGAACAGCCATGCAACCAATTATTTGTGACAACCAGAAGAAGGTTTGAGAGTTTTGACTGTTCTCACTCTCTCTTTCTGCTCCTTGTCCAGTATAACTATAGAATCAGTGAAATAATTGTCCAGTAACATGGGTAGGAGTCCTTGTTGTGCAAAGGAAGGGATGAATAGAGGGGCATGGACAGCCATTGAAGACAGGATAATGATTGATTACATTAAGATCCATGGTGAAGGGAACTGGAGAAATCTACCCAAGAATGCAGGTTTTCTGGATCATTACAGATCAATGAACCAAACTCTTGTAAGGCTTTTTCATTACAAGAAAATCTCATCGTAAGTTGCTGTCTGATCAGGTCTTAAGAGGTGTGGCAAGAGTTGCAGACTCAGATGGCTCAACTATTTAAAACCTGATATCAAGAGAGGAAATATAACCGATGATGAAGAGGAACTCATTGTCAGGCTTCACAAGCTCCTGGGAAACAGGTGCGTGTTGTTTTCCTTCTCTTTCGGATACTTCTTCCTTGTGATGAATTTTCAAGTACAGAACTTGACAGGTTCTTATAATTAGTTTTTGGTTCTCCAGATGGAAAAAAAACTTGTCAAAATTGATCATCTACACTTATTGAATCTTGTTGTACTTGATTGATTTAGGTGGTCCTTAATAGCAGGCAGGCTTCCGGGGCGAACAGACAATGAAATCAAGAACTACTGGAACACCAAAATCGGCAAGAAACTGAAAACTCAACAACGTCATCAGAACTCGACACCTTTAGCTCAAGCTCCAGAGAAGCCGAACCTCCAGGCCCTGGAATCCACAGGCCAACCTTCTAAAATGAATGGTAATGCGAGTCCCATCAGGACCAAAGCTTCAAGGTGCCGGAAAGTTGAGATCCCACCTGAATTACGGGACTACAATGATCAGCAGCATAAGCCAACAACAGTTGCACCAGCATTGTTGGAGGGATCATCCTCACATCCAAAGGAGGATCTTTCGACTGATTTCACGTTGGATTTTCAGATGGACGAACAGCTTCTGTCAGACTTACTCAACTTGGACTTTCCACAACTTCATGGCTTGGATACTGAAGCACCTACCGACGACAGTAACACATGCAATGATCATGGCTTTTTATCTTCAAGTTCTACCCAAACCGATATGCTTTCAGACGACAGAATTACAGACTCAGAGTTTCTATCAATTTCTGCAGTACACGAGTGTGAATTTGATTGGATTCAAGACTGAGAATTAAACACAACGATGGAAACTGTTCATTAATTGGATGTGCCATCACACTCAACTTCTGTTCATGCCTGCTGGTTGCATTTCATTTTCACCTTGTATAGACATATGTATGACAATAATGAATGATGTCTTTTTCGGCTTTCAGTTTCCTGAATTATTCTGCACATAATAACCATTTTCTGTCACTACCTTAGTGTCACATTACTCACTTAATAACATGAACAAAAAATAGGCCGAGACAAGATATCTTAGTTGAATCCATTAAAAAGGGCAGTGCTTCCGTGGGAAGACTTTTCTCCTCCGGCTGCAAGTTGAGGTAAGACAACAGTGTTTTGATGTGACACACGATGAATCCTGTTTGAAATTTTTCTATGAGGTGGAAGTGTTTTAGCCGCCGGATTCTGATTTTCTGTGCTAAATATAGTATTTTATCTCCATTTTAATTAATTTTAAGATAAAATTTGAGAGACGGAAACAGATCTGTTCATTGCCCAATTTGGCAGAGCATAGCTGACCCACTGGCACATGGTTGATGTTGATGTTATCGAAACCCTACAGTATTATTAACTATCACGTCCCGAAATCTGGGAAATTCAGAGTTCTCAAACGCCCAAATGCTGTCATAACAAAAAAAAAACAAAAACAAAAATAAAAACAAAAATATTATTAAAAAAATAATTAACCAAAGAAAAGAACAGCAAAACGTGGAATATCGAGGTTTCCGTACCTTCCAAAAATAAATGAATATTTAACTAATGTAATATTATCATTACTTCTTAATTTTATAATAATAATTTATCTTGAATATTATTGCATCACACGTACGGTCAAATCATGCAATGGCCAGTGGTGGCCTGAAGGCTTGAAATCTTCTATCCCTATTTTTGTGTACTAAATTTGTCCCATTAGATTCAAGTCATTCATTTTATGTGAGATTTACTTAAATAGATGGCTTAGATTTAATAGAATAAAATTGGTACACAAAAATAGAGACAGAGGATCTGTCCCGACCTGAAGTTTCAACCACTTAGCTTGGTTTGAGTTTGATGTCCATGTACATGAAAAGCATATTTGAAAGCTATTCATACTCTTTGTTCCTGTGTAGAAGTTTGGTTGGCACTCGTCACTTCACTTTCAGCTTCTAAACAATGATCTATGTGAACTTTGGCACAATGTTTTTTTTTTTTTAATTTATACCTATATAGAATGACAAGTTTCGTAATTTATCAATTATTATTTACTTTAAAATATACAAGAATTAATGACTAAAGATTTTTATGCTATAAACATTTTAATCTGAAAATTATAATCATAAACCCTAAAAAAGATTAATTTTGTTATTTTTGATATAAAATAAAGATTTAATAATTGAGGTGAAATTCCTCATTAAAAACATGATGACAAAATATTTAGATTTTTATTTTCATATTTTCTTAAGATATTAATTTTTGTTATTTATGTCTTTTTTATGATCAAAAGGCATCTAGGTTTGAGTTACGGAATTTTTTTTATAAAATATAAAAAAAAGGTTGCGTATAATTAATATTCCTCCCCCAACCTTCATACAATGAAGTTGTTGTCTTATAATTTTTAATGTTTACATATTAAATTCCTTCCCTTTATTTGATCTATCAATTCCTATGATTTATGAATCAAAATTCATGTCGGACTATTAAAGACTTTTTCAATTTTAATGAATTCTCTTATTTCTTCCATTAAACAAAACTTTCCGTACATATCGCACTCATGACTTTTTTTCAGACTTCATTGATATGATTACTTCTTAATTTTAAAATTATAATTTCTCTTGAATAGTAGACGCAAGCATCACTGCATGAAGGAATTGATAATTACGAGAATTCCCATGCACACGACCACGTACGGATAATCACGTAGAGAGTGACGGAGTCAGAAATTAAAAATAGGAGAGTTTAAATATTTAATTTTTTTATTTTTTAAGGGACTCAATATATCACTGATTTCTAAATAATT
>JANVCQ010000005.1:4478527-4490323 GCA_025531925.1 Erythroxylum plowmanianum
TTATATTTTAAAATTAAGTATTTTTATTAATAATTATTAAATTAATTTTATATATTAAACTAAAATTGTGATTATGTCTAATTAAATATAAAATGAAATGGAATGTAAATAAATAACAATTCTAAAAAATAATTCAAAATTTTAACAAAATATAAAAATATAAATTATTTTTATTATTTTACAATAAATTATTATATTTAGATAATTACTATGTATAGAAATAATTATAATATAATAAAGATATATATAAACTAAAATGGATAAGATATAAAAAAATTAAATTAAATAAACTACAACCGTATAATATGACACTGAATTATTTTGTAATTTTTAAAAAATTTAAGGAATATTTTATAAATTTAAAAAATTACCCGAAACGGTATCGGTACAATACCATACCATAATCCAATCTGATACCAAGTTCGATACGGTATCAACAACATAGGTGACCAAGATCCACTTAATTTCAATTTATTATCTGAATTTAGATGGCTAGATCTAGAAAAAAATATATTTGGACTAAAAACAAAAATATATTAAAACTTCTAAATATTTATTTTTGATTGAAAAACATATTTTTTTATGCCTTTTGCTTACTTGGCGGGAGACACTTGGGAGCCTCCCACCACCTTAAGACTATTAAAATCGACATTATATTTTTAATAAAAAATATTAAAAATAATATTATCAGTAATACTATTAAAAACAATAGTAGTTCATTTTGTGTTGAGAGTACTTGACTTAGTCGTCAATTATCTTATCTGCTGTAACAATCTTATCTTATTTGTTGGAACAATCATTAAATCTTTACCTACTTAGTTCCTACTTTACCTAGTTGTTATCCCAACTCCTCTTTCTCTGTTCGGCCCTTAAGGTCCTGTTTGGTTGAGAGGTTAGGAATAGAAGGGATGGAATGTAACACAATTCTATCGTTTGGTTGAGGGTTTCATAATAGAATGGAATGGAATAAGATAGAAGCGAAGGGTTTCATATTACGTTCTATTCCATTCTAAACAGTGAAAATAAGAAATCTTCGATTCGAGAGGTTTAGGATAGAACGTAAACTAATAAATACATATTACCGAATTATTCCATTATGAAACCCTTAATTAAATAATAAAAATGTGTTACGTTTCATCCCGTTCCATCCCGAACTTCTCAACTAAACAGGGCCTAAATCTTTTATCCTCTTTCCTCTGTTTCTATTCTATCCTTACAAAAAAATCACGTCCCGTCTGTTCGGGCTCATAATTCCTCTGTCACTTATCTTCTTATGTACGCTAATGATATTGTGACTACAGGAAGTGACAGTCGGTTCATCCAGAATTTCACACATGCATTGAATGCAGCTTTCTTAATCAAACAACTGTGTGAACTTCATTATTTTCTTGGCGTTGAAATCGAACATCTACCCTCTGCTCTTTGTCTTTCTCAAATGAATTCCATTCGGGAACTTCTGAAGCCCACCATATGGAGAATGCCAGACCTGGTTCTTCACCAACGAAATCCAGCTCACCCCCTCAGGACAAGTCATAACTGATCCTGTGTTCTATCATAGTGTAGCAGTTGCCCTTTAATATACTATACTGTCACTCCCCCTAGCATCTCATATGCTGCTAATAGAGCATATCAGTACCTAACCAAGCCTGTAGTTCAACATCGACAATTTGTTAAGCGTACAGTATTTTATAACTTGCTTTCTCTGACGTGGATTAAGCAAGTGATCCTGATACACCTCGTTCCACTGAGGGATATTGCATTTATTTTGGTAGCTGGTCATCTGAGAAGCAACACGTTGTTACTCAATCCAGCACTAAGGCGGAGCACAGGGTGCTAGCATCAGCCATGGCAGAGTTAGTTTGGATGCAACAATATCACCAATGATAGTATTCAAAGTCGAGAGGGGTGACCTGAAAGTTTCCTGTGTTATGTAACAAAATGTTTGTTATTCTAAAGGTCCTTATTGTACAGTTGAAGCCTCTATAAATAGAAGTAAAGATAACACAAATTTTTATTATTGTGATAATTTTACAATGGAATACTTTATTTTTAAAATAGCTAAAATAGTTATATTTTAATATATTTATTATGAGTTGTAATAGAAATTGAATTTTAAGTATATAAAATTAAAATATTATAATTAAAAAATTCTTTCGAAAAGTAGTATCTATATTTTGTACCCCTTAAGGGGTGGTTGAGTTAGTAAAATGGGAGATACAGGGCCACAAGATTCTATGTTCGAATCTCCCTACTTACGCTCTTTTGATCGAACCTGTTGCACAGGACTTGTCTAGTGAGAAATACCCAATTGGCATAATTTACAGGCTATTGCGTCAATTCAAAAATTTATCTACTACGTATTTAAAAGATAACGATTGTAGGTTTCTCTATTTTTTAAAAATATTTTGCTATAATAATTTAATACTTTTTTTTGGGTTTTCAAGATATCAAGGTTTGGGTGCGGCTTCGCGCACGTAACTGGTGTCCTTAAACGCAACGTTTGTACAAATATTTTGTGCTTTAATCCTAACCGTTGAACCCGTGAAACTTTGACAAACATTCCAGCCAATATAAGCCGTCAGATCTCACAAGCCTCCGTAAGCTCCTCCGCAACTTCAGCCACCGTCTCACCGGCTTCGCTTCTTGCTACTCCTTTAAAACATAATCGCTGATCTTTGCTGCCAACTATCTGATCAATCAGCCGCTTGAATTGGGTTCTCTTTTTTCCGTGTTAATTTTTGGTTGAGTTGATAATGGCTACTGAGTCTCCGAGTTCTGTTCGTAAAGGTAACAATTTTGGTTCTTTTTAGCGAACTAAGCTGAGAATCTAATTGGGTATCTCTAATTGTTGTTGGTTTTATCGTTATTGAGTTTCTTTTTTCTCTTCCGTGAAGTGGTTGTTCAACTGAAGGCCACCGCTGATGCTCCCATACTCAAGCAAAACAAATTCAAGGTGCGATCTGTTTCGTTTTTTTGCGCCAAAAGTTTAGGAAGTTTTGAGTTTTTTTGCTCTGCGTTGGTGATGAGAACTCTTTGGGAATTTGAAGAGTCTGTTTGGTTTGTTCTTAAATATCAGTTAGCTAAGAATTATAGAACGTCAGTTATAGTCACCAAAAGTTTGAAATAAAGAAACTTGTTTCCCAAAATAATTTGTTTTCTTGAGTCTCTTTTAAATGGCTTTTGACATTCTTGTTGGAATCATGCGCTGAAACATAGTACCATCTATATGTTATGAGCTACTGGAGATTGATGATTGATTATCTTGTGGGTTGTGGAGGAGAACTGTAAGGGATCGTTTTAATGTCATGGTTCTTGCCTTCTTTAAGACAATTAAGGGACGTTTTTGTGTGCTTTCAACAGACAAGTGCATGAAGTCGAATTTTCTGTTAGAGTAGCATTATTGGAGATTTACTTTCCTTGTTTGTGAGTTTGCTTTTTCTTAAGACTGGAATCTTTCTACCGAAAGCCCCTTGTTTTCTGGTAGATTTTAAACGGTTCACGCTTATACATTGACTACAATTCATTGCAGATACCTGGGAATGATAAATTTGTTAAGGTTATTGACTTCTTGAGGCGGCAACTTCACAGGGAGACAGTGGTAAATTACTTATGATTTTTGTTTTCTGACCTGGCTACTAATCTAGCACTTCTAGACATGCTAATACTCTATCCTTCATTTTTTTGCTAGTTTGTGTACATCAACAGTGCATTCTCACCAAACCCTGATGAGTTGATAATTGATCTATTCAATGTAAGTGTTGATTCTGCTGATTGTTGGTTTAGCAAGTTTTCCATTTACTTCAAAGGTTTTACATCCTTACCCATTTGTCTTGTGGTGTTGATAAATGTTCTTCACGTGAAGTAGATTTTTCCTGCCTTTTTTAGTTGCGTCCATTTCATTCTTACAATTTTAGTAAGAATGCTAGTTTCCAACACCATTAAAGATGAATATGCACATCAGACTGAGGCTTAAGAATCAATCAGATCCAGAACTGATTGAAAAATGATTGATTTTACATGCTAGCAAGGATCCCCTTACTATTCCGCATTTTCTCTCTGGTTTTCCCTGAACCTTGAAACAGAATTTAAGTTGGATAAAGGTGGTTTTTAACTGCTAAGACTCTCCTGACTTCTATAAATACCATGATGCATCTTGTTAATTTGTTATGTTATGTTAGTCTGACTACCTGCTTTTGGCTTTATTTCTCCAACTTGCTATAACTTCTACCTTGATATTGCAGAATTTTGGTGTTGATGGTAAATTGCTGGTAAATTATGCTTGTTCCGTGGCGTGGGGTTAAGCTTTTCTGGTGGATGTGCCGATGGAGTTATTGTTCAGAAGCTAAGAACCTTGTGCTAGTGCTTTCATTTGTAACCCAATTTGGCAGTTTCTTTGATTAATGTGTGATAAGTGATGATCATTGCAGCTGCTTCGTGCTAGTTCCCACCCTGTTCTTTTCTTCCTTCACTTCCCTTTCTAATTTCTGTCAGTGCTTCTCATATGGAGCCTTTGCTTGCCAGCCAATGCTCATTTATTTTTGGATATATGTAAAGATTCTGATTGTCGAGATGCCGATTGAAAGCAAAATTTCACATGCAGTTAATAGGTTTCACTTTTTAGGTATTCTTTTTCACTTTTTGTTACTTGTTTTCTTCCTTGGGTTTGGGGAGGCTCATACTTTCTATCTGTAATGAATTTACGTGCCAGCTTTCTGGTACTGCATTTCATGGAATTCACTCGAATATGATTTGACTGGACAACTCTTGTACGCCATCACATGTTCAAGGAAATGATATTATTATTGAGAATCAATTCAGGAAGAGTGGATTCCCAAACTTGGGTTACGAAGATGGTCCCAAGACTCTTTGCAATGCTTACTGGTCATTTTCTTTCCTTTTGCACCCTTTAATTTGTCAGAGCTTAATCTTCGAGTATTAGTTGCAGTCTAGCGCATTCCAAAATGTAAAATGGAGACTATGCACAAGTTTACTGACATTGGCCATTATGTTGGACTTGCTTAATTAACCATATTTTACTTTTGATCAATTGAATCTTCGACTTGAGCAGCTCTAGACGACTCAAACTTCCTCATGAGTTTTTAAGTATTAATTCTGCAGGCATATCTTAGAAATTTTCTATTGGGAATGTAAATCTCAACATCTCTCGTTGGAATGTAATTTCTTTTCCAAAGCAGACAATTGAGATAGAGTAATCTGTTGAGAGGAAGATGATGTCTGTGGAGTTCTCTCTGCAGCATAAGCATAATGCCTTTCTCACCCGTATGCAGTGTCCTGCAGTTAAGATAGGAGTGCATTTAAGCTCGTGGGAACTGTCTGAGATGCTATGTTGCACTGAAATTAGCTTGGGTTGGTGAATTCATTAACATCCATCTTGATTTTTGTATAGTCACGTCACTTTTGCGGAAAGTAAAAGACTATATCAAGGTATTGAACAGCAAACTTGGAAGGATGCATAAACTATTTTTGTTATACATTACATGTCAAGACAATTAGAGATGTGTAGTATCATTATTCCACCGAAAGGTCTGGGCAGATTAGACGAGTTGAGTTTCAGGACGTGAATAGGAGATGAAGATTGTACTAGTCTTCTCTGCTCAATCCTGTTCGACCCTCATGGCATGCAAGTTTTAGCAATGTACCATCAAATATTCTTTATTGTGATCTGTCGGTCAGGTTTCTCACAGCCTCAACGAAGTCATGGCCTATAATTATTAGGCGTTGACTGTTATTGAAGGATTTAGGATCGGTTTAAGCTGCCTCCAGGACAGTCAAGCGGCCTTCCTGTGTCTAAATTGAGGTAGAAAACAGTGTTGATGCAGTGTAGCTTGAAGCTTGTTAATGGCTTGAGCTGAAACAGAGAAGTAACTGTGGATGTTCCATCAAAAAGTTTGTGTTCCAAATGCAAATATCGATGGCTGACGTACAGAACAGTTGCATTTGGTTGGTAGCGTTTTGAAGCTCAATAAAACAAAAATGTCAGATTGAAAGCTAATGCAGACTGGATTGGTGTCTTTGGCCATTTATTCTAATCATCATTCTGTGAATTCATTTGCATAATTTCTCAAAAACAACACCCTCCAAATTGTCTGCACCAAAGCTTTCACCTTGCTGGGAGCTTTGATTGTAAGTGTAGTAAAAGTTCTAAAGTGTAGCCATGGAATCCGTGGATGAAGCTTAAGTGTTTCTTGGTACAAGGGAATTCATATTCTCCCTACTCGTACAGTTCCCATTATTGCACTGATAACCATAAGTTCTTGTACTGTCTGCAGTATCTATGTCAAGTGATTGATCAAAGCATCCACACAGACTCAGTGTTGTTTACTAATCCACTTTTTCTGTTATGGAAAAGCAAATGATCACATTAACGTTGCCTGAACTGTGAAAAAAAGAGAGATTTTTTCTTTAAAGTTACACTTTCTTGCAAAATTTTCCGACTCCCAAGTGTAACATCCGATAGTCTGATGAGTCATATAGCTATGAAAGTAGACCTTTTCCTTTTCTTTTTCCCTTGATTAAGATGGTTGTACTGTAAATTGCGCATTGATGTCTTGCATATCAATGTCTATATGTTTAAGGGCCTACTTGGGGTGGAATGAGAGGCAATGTTAGCTTTTCTTCTTGCCTGCCATAAATGCAGAAGATAGGAAATAATGGTTTGTACGTGCAAGAAAAGAGAAAAGAGAAGGCAAGAGAAGCCAAATTGGTCCGAAACAAAAATAAACAAAGGATCGAACTTTTTTGGATGATTTAAGTCCGTTTTGAGTCAAATAATTATACTTTCAATCTGTAATCTGTGAGATGATCAGACTAAAGCCTTAATTGTAAAGAAGTTTATCTTAAAATGAGATGTTATGTGGATCCAAAAATCCTACAGACAGCTCCTTTCTCACTTCTATTATATGGTCTGGTGTTTTCTTGTTTCACCAAAGAATCTCTACAATACTGTGATAACTAGAGTCCAAAACTGCAGTATTCAAACACTTTTTCTCTTTACATCTCACTATGTCCATCATGCTGGCTTCCATGATCACCCTTGTTTCTCATTTTGTTTTTGGATTTTGGCTTAGATGGCATCTAATGATTAATGGGAAGAAATATAAAGGACTGCTAAAGATTGCAATTAAGAAAATTGATCAGAGCACCAGTTTCAAAGGTCACTACTTATGGGTGTTATATATATATATATATATATATATTGTGCTTTTTTAGTCTATAAATGGCAGAGACACAAACATGAGTCCTACTTAACTCAAGTATGTAACACAGGTTACTGGCTAGAATTTTCAGATACAAGATGATTAAAATCTAACAACTACACTGGAAAATAAGGGAGAGTATTGCTTTTCTCTTTTATGACAGTCGGCTTAAACCATCCCCCATTTCAAGAAACTGGCTTATCCACTGCAAGTTCAAAGGATCTTCATTGGAGAAATCAAAGAAATCGTCCACGTTAAAGGTGTCTTCACCTCCACTACTACTAGATGGGTTAATATTATTCTCCCTCTTCTCAACATGAACCTTCCCTACTGTCATTTTTTCAGCTTTGGAGCTTTCTCTTGTTGAAGCTCCATTTTGTTTCTCTTTTTTGTTTATTTTCTTGCTCAAATGAGAATTCCAGTAGTTCTTGATCTCGTTGTCTGTTCTTCCAGGTAATCTTCCAGCGATCAAGGACCACCTATAACAGGAAAATCAAACAGAATTTATACCAGAACTATTCAAGAACAAAAAATTGCAGATTGCTGACACTAACACTCAATAAAACTGGAACAGATGTACTCAGGACTAGAGAGCTGATGCAATCCAACTGATCAGTACCTGTTTCCAAGTAACTTGTGAAGCCTTAGTATCAAATCCTCTTCTTGGTCTGAGATGTTGCCCCTCTTGATATTTGGTCTCAAGTAATTTAACCATCTTAGTCTGCAACTCTTACCACATCTGTTCAGACCTGCAAGAACGAACGAACGTGTACACTCTATTAAGACTTAAGATCAAAATATATTCAGTCTGGCTCAATCAAAAAGTGATGTTTGTTGTCTCATTGTACAGCCGACTATGATCCAAAAACATATACCTGCTTTTGCTGCAACAACTTTCCATCTTTTTGCGCCATGAACAGCAATAACCTCAGCCAATTTTCTGTCTTCCTCTGCTGTCCATGCTCCTTTGTTGATTTCCTTCTTGGTGGGCACAATTGCCATGCCTTCCACTGGCTTCTCTTCTCTTTTCACCACTTCATGCGTCATGGAAAGCATTGCTCCTTTTCTTTAATTTGTATGTATGGCTGAGAGGGATAGAGAGAAAGAGAGGAGATGATGATGATGATGATGATGTTATTTCTTTACTTAAACTTGCTGTTGCTTTAGACTACTGTGACATCTAACCTTCTTGGTGGGAGTGAAAGAGCTCAACCACCACTTATATATACCATGAGACTGAGAGGTATAAGAGAATAATAATAAAAAAGGGTACATGTCACCACATGAAGACATTGATCATGGGGTTGATGATTGAGAAATTGAGAGTCCAGAAAGTTTGTCCAAAGTTTACAATGCCATATTTGATATTACTTCAAAGGCTGCTCAGAAGGACTGATTTTTCAAATCCTTAGTCTGCTCGGGACAAAAAAGGAGAATAGGATATATAGCAAAAAGTGCCAAAAACTATGAGTGTAAAACAAAAAACACAAAGGCTTAGAAGTGATGAAATTTCATGTTTAATGCATAGATGATTTCATTTTTGTATTCAACATGTGAATTGATATATTTGAAGTCATCGTCAACACCCAGTTGAATTCTCGTTAAGACGCGGGATCTAAGAAAATTGACATAACTTTTTCTTTTTTGACTTTTCTAGTAAATAACCTTAGGTTTTATTGTATTTGCATGTTCAAAATATTATGGCAGAGGCAAGAAGATTGGCCCTAAAAGCTTTAGTGACAAAAGGGCATTGCCTATGCAAAGAGACAATGAGGTGATTGTTGTAATGTTAGTGGGATTAAAATAATAGTTTAATTTTGTCTGCAAAAGGTAAGCTTTTCAGTGCCATGAAAAGAAGAAGAATAAAATTATGCTTGATTTGAATATCTCTTCCTCATGGATTGAATAAAGTGATTCCCTTTCTTTTATTTTTTGTCCTGTTTTTCCAGACTATAGATTCATATGAACTCATTACTTATGAAATGTAATTTCACATGACAGAAGAGCAATGCTTAATTAGTACAATAACTTTTGAGATGGAAAAATTGAACACTAGACTTCATTTCCTAATTTTAGTTAAGATGTTGCTCACCTAGCATTAGATTATGCATGTTTTGCAAAGGTATTAAACTCCACAGGTATATGAACAAATTTGACCATCAACTGCTACATTGTTTGCAAGCTGTTGAAATGAGTGAGAGTTGTGATTACTCCAATGGCTAAAAAGAAAAATGACTAATATACCATGTGTTTAATTTTTAACTCAAAACCAAATTATAATAAAAGGGTTTATTGCAAAAGTGGGGGATCAGGTTTAATTTAAGGGTTAGGTAAATTTAAATGACACTTCACTGGTGAACTTTAGCATGGACAAAGCAGATCATATTCAGAGGCATGCATGCCATTCTTGGTTTGTTTCTTTGGAGCAGCTTATGATTTGGAATTACATATCATAATAAACTAACTTTTATGTTGCTTATCTCTATGCATGTACCCATTTCATTATGGCCATTGGATTGGATTATTCATAATCTCTAGTGGGTCAGCCTTCTGATCTAGATTGATTAAGTGGGGAATGGAATATTATATGAGGAGAGATTTTGGTGATACAATCAATGGCACTGAACCAGAGGGAGTGACTGTATAAGTTAAATCAAATTCAGTGCTCCAATTAAATAGCAGATCCAATTTAGATCAAGGAAATACAGAAAAGCATGTAAGAATGTGATTGTACAGTTTAAGTAAGCAAACTGAGTTGCATTCAATTTAATTTAATTAATTCCTGAAAATATTAATCTAAATATCCAAAATTTGTGTTGAGCTCAATCTCTTAATATCTCTTAAACAAATAAAGAGAATACATTACAAGATCTTGAAACAATGAAACTATATATATTGATATTTGATTGGATATCTTGTGATGGCTACTGCTTAGAAGATTTATATATAGTACTCAGAATACAATCCTCAAGTGATCTCCTAAAGCTCAATTAATAATTGAACTTGTTGAACTATAGATTCACTACAAGTACCAAGACACGAGATTTTAGTGTCAAGGGGCAAGATAACTCAAGATACACACCTCAATGTAAATATCTAATAAAACTAGTACCAAGGTTCTACATTTTATTTGTTTATTATTATTATTTGTCTGTGGTCAACTGAGAAGTGATACATGTTGTCATGATTTGCATGGATACTAATTTTTAAAATTGAATTTTGTATTTTGGACCTTAGATTCTTAACAAATGACAATGAATTAGGTTTATCATCATTTTAGGGTTTCATGATCAATAAAAATTTTCTATTGTGGATAAGGACTATTAGAATTGCCAAGTTGTCATGATACAATTAGATTGTTGTTTGAAATGGGAAAGAAATACTTATTCAATGGTCAATTTCTTGTCTGATTAGGAATTAGGGTAGGTGTTAATCTAGGATTATGGGGGAGTGTATCATTGAGCTTAAATTTAAGATTTTCTAGGACTGTCATGGTTATGGGGAGACTGTGGAAAGTAGGAGAAAAGAGAGTGAAAAAAGTTTATGGAGAAGTTAACCAAATACACGTTGGAGTGACCATGCACAATAGCTTCTTCTACCTTTTCAAGGCTTTCTAGGGTTTAAGGTTGGAATGGATTATACAGAGTAGGGTTTTGAAACAGATTTAGAGCTAACAATGCTTAACATGTGAGAGTATAATTATGGCTTTTTGATTGATTTTCTTAGAGTAGAAAGGACCACACAAGTTGCTTTCTAAAAGTAATGAGACAAGTCATTCTTACTATAGCCCTGATTATGGTTATGATCTTGAGATGACTTTTCAAATACTTATTTTTGTATTTTAATATTGATTGCTTTTTTAGACTCTGAATTATTTGATTATATAATTTATTTAAAATACATAATTTACATAATAATTATATATATTGAATTTTTATTTAACACACACTTAAAAATTAATAATTGCATATTTTACTAATATAAAATAGTTTTATTTCTTAAGTTTTGATTAGCCATATGGGTTAATCTTTCTTTAACTAAGAAGGCATTTTATTTAATATTTATAACAACAAAGCCAATATCCATTTTCTTTATCACTTCTGCATTTTGTAACCAATAATTGAGACATGATGTGTTTACATTGAGAAGTAACCCTACGTAACCTAAAAAGCTAACTTAGAATTATCAAATACTTTAGTTTCACAGCCTTTATTGACTTGCTTTTAGGGTATATACAAAATGTAGGTTTGCCTTTGAACCTATGCGTAGATCCCACTAAGGTGCCATTGCAATGGAATCAAACAGAACCAAGAAGACTAATTGTTTTATTGTGTTGTATTGAATAATATATAGATTTCTCTTGGTTTCAAATTTTAGTGTATGTTTGAATGGACTTATATTAGTAGAACTTTTCTAAAAAATCAGTTGACTATTTAGTTATCATTTAAAAAAGAACTTTTTTTAAAGAGCTTTATACAATAGATTGTTTGACAACATAAAATAAAAATACTTTTAATTTTAAATATATTTTATTTTGTAATAAAAATTATTTATGCATATAAATATTATTTAAAATATA
>JANVCQ010000005.1:4490423-4501333 GCA_025531925.1 Erythroxylum plowmanianum
TTTGAACCTATGCGTAGATCCCACTAAGGTGCCATTGCAATGGAATCAAACAGAACCAAGAAGACTAATTGTTTTATCGTGTTGTATTGAATAATATATAGATTTCTCTTAGTTTCAAATTTTAGTGTATCTTTGAATGGACTTATTATATCAGTAGGGCTTTTTTAAAAAGTCAACTAGCTATTTAGTTATCATTTTAAAAAGAATTTTTTTTAAAGAGCTTTATACAATAGACTATTTGGCAACATAAAAATAAAAAGTACTTTTAATTTTAACTATATTTTTTTATAATAAAAATTATTTATGATAAATATTATTTAAAATATATTAAATAATATACAAATAACAATATATTAATTATTATATAATTTTAAACCATATAAAACATAAATAAAATATATCTAACCAAGTATTTTATATGGATTATAATATAAGTAAAACTAATATCAAAAATAAATATTAAAACATATAAAAAAATTAAATAATATTATATAA
The DNA here is from genome assembly GCA_025531925.1 of Erythroxylum plowmanianum. Classification (NCBI taxonomy): domain Eukaryota; kingdom Viridiplantae; phylum Streptophyta; class Magnoliopsida; order Malpighiales; family Erythroxylaceae; genus Erythroxylum; species Erythroxylum plowmanianum. The sequence goes on from JANVCQ010000005.1 coordinate 4,490,919, forward strand.
ATATTAAAATAAACGTAAATATGTGTTTGTGAGTATTGTAAAAATTATATGTAAAACATAAAGATAAATAGAACTAAAGAATAGGCTCATTAATTGATCTAAAAAATCTACCTGAAAAAGTACTTTTTTGAAAAGCTTCAAGTTTGAGCTTCTCAAAAAACTGTATTTTAACTTTCAAAAAAGTCATTTTATGAAAAAAGTACTTTTGAATTTTTCAGCCAAATATTTAGTTTTCTTAAAAATAGCTTTTGCAGTAGAAAAAAGTATTTATTCACCCTCCAAAAGCTAAACCAAACAGGCACTTAATTCAATTAGATGAATCGTCATCATTAATAAAATGTTGAAATAAATGTTTTAATTAAAATTCAATTTTTTCGATAGATAAAGAAAATATCTTGTAATTGTATTCAAATTCTTTAATTTTATTTAATATTTTTTCGATTTTATGGTGGTATAATACCAATTAAACATTTTAAACTTTAAATCTTTTATCATATTGGTTTAACTTCTAGTCCGATTTTTAAAACATTGCAAAATATACATCACTTGCCACTTATTTTCTTGTTACGATTTTTCTCTTTGAAAAACTACATATGATGATACAAGGACTTTGAAAAATAAATAACTTGCCACTTCTATTCTATTTTCTTGTTATGATTTTCCTCTTTGAAAATCTACGTTTCCTCGTACACGGACTTTGCAAAGTAAATAACTTGCCACTTGTATTATGACATTTGCTTAGTGCTTATGCAAGACTTTGAAATATATATATTAAGGATGACAATTGAACTAATTTTAAAAAAATATAAAATTAAAAGTATAAAATAACGTCTTTTAATAAGATCGGATTCAATTAATTAAAAAAATATTAATTTAATAATTTAATCTAAAAGATCTGAATAATTAAAATTAAGATAATATTTACTTTATTAAATTAAATTATTTTATTTTATAAATAAAGAAAAAGATTACGCCAGGTCCACAAGGCAGGTCCGAGTGGGCATATTCCCTTCTCACACTGCGGCTGTAATTTCGTTTCCTAATCATTTAGTTTATGCTCAGTCAAGCAATAATGCTGCTGATGATTACAGTTAAGCAATGCTTATTTTCATGTTTTTCAGTTTTACCAGAGCTTCAAATCAGAGACATTCCCCACTTAAAAAGAATGTCTCGTTCTGCCACTAAGCTGGCTTCCAATTGGTACACTTCAACAGAAGTTTGAGCTTCTGGAGGACTTTGCTGTCTCTTTCTAAATGCCCCACATTCCAATACAATGAACAGTGGCTTCACTGTGAATGTTGACAGATGTAGGGTTCCATAGTTACAGTTAAAAACAACAGTTTCTGGAGCAACTCCACCTTGCGATGTTGTTGTCTTTGGTGCTGATTGAAACAGGGTGTGAGGCAAATGGGTTATGTTCTTAGTGAAAGGGGCCCAAATCTCCATGGACTCTAAACTGAACTAGGCTTGAGATAGCAAAAGATAAAGAAGAAACTAAAATATGCAGATTGGGCTAATTCAACCTAGCACAGGACTCATATGGTATGGACCGATATACTCCAACATGATCCATCCATGGCCATGTCAACTCAGGTAGAGGCTTACACATAGATAATATGCAAAAGGGTATTGGTAGAATCTGACAATACAAGTTTCTTCTTATGAATCATACCAGGCTAAGCGGTTGGAGAAGTTTCTGTAATCATCACATTTTGAGTTTTGAGTACATAACCTCCTCATGATCCGAACGAGATTTAACTTGTTATGGTATGGTAAACTTTCTGCACATAATTCAGGTAGCCATGGATGATCCCCTCAAACTATGTGCTGCTGCTTGAGTGTGAAACTGGACCATTTTGGTGGCCATACCACATGTATAGTCTTGAGCCAAGATACGGTGCATCTTTAGCCACCTTAGGTTATAAGCTCATGTTCTCTTCACAATCTCAACCTTCCAAATCGTATCTTGATACCTTCTATGAGGTGAATCAATAATAAAATATTGAAAAAGCTCTTTCTATCGAGCGTAGCTAGCTACACTTGGCATATAGATACGCATGTATGTATTGTATTGTACGTATTTTGTCGAGATATGTGGGCATGGGCTCATGCCCACTTCTGCTAAAAGACTGAGAGGAAATGAAAGAAATGGCACCAAATCCAATGCTTCATCGGCAAAACAGATACTGAGAATATAAGACACCATAGAGTGAAAGAGAGAGGAAAGGGGAGTTTTGTTTCAAAAATATTGTTTGGAGTTTGAGCTCTGAAACCAAAAATCCAAGTTAAAGAAAGAAAGACATATAGATACATCAGAAGCAACACCACCACACAGCACAGTTTTTGAGAGGGCCTGTGTGTGTGTGTGTGTGTGTGTGTGGTGGGGTTTTGTTTTGGAGACAATATGAGTAATTGGTTGGGGTTCTCTCTGACTCCGCACTTGAGAATCGATGAAGGGTTCGGTAGGGAAGACCAAACACAACCCAGTTTCTCTTCTTCTCACGATATCTCTGTCATGCCTTTGCGTTCCGATGGCTCACTTTGTGTTGCTGATCCCTTTAGACGCTCCTCTGATATTTCTCAAGGTATTGCATGTGGCTTTTGAACACTTGCATGTTAACCTACATGATCCTTTTTTCCTTTAAATGTTCTGATCTTTCACGTTCTGGTGTTGCTTTGAGTTCTGAATAGATTGGAAATATGAGACCGCCATGGATGCAACCAGTGCAAGTGAGGAAGGTCCAAAGCTTGAAGATTTTTTAGGATGTTACTCCAACTCTCCTTCTGATGACCCTAAAGTTTATTGCCAAGAAGATCAAAGTCAAGATAATGATGGTAATAGAATCAATGTTAATGTGGCTCCAAGTTTTAACAGTACTAATGCAGAGATGGACTCTGGTGAGAATCTTTCAAGCAGACCTTTACTTCATGCTTACCATTACAACGAGAACCCACAAACCATGATCCCTGGTAGTAACCAGTTTCAACACTGTAATCCTAACCCTAACCATGGCCACAATCAGTCACAGACCAACGGAATGTACCGTGTACCATTTGAGAGTTCAAGTTCAGTTTCTGGGTTCAAGTCCTGGCTCAGGCAGGTACCACTAACAGGTGAGAAATACTCGAATGAAGCGAGCAATTGCAGCAGCTATTCTAAACTGTCACTCACGATGAGGCCCACCTCTCAAAATGAAGCTCTTGGGATTTCTCCATTGCAAGTAATGGACAACCGTAAGAGGCCTGTTGGAAAATCCATGACCAAAGAACCTGTTCCTCGGAAATCTATCGACACTTTTGGACAAAGAACTTCGCAGTATCGAGGTGTCACAAGGTACTGCAAGAATCTTTTTCATCGGCGGCGTTGCATTAATTAGAAGCAACAAGTCCTTACTTTGGTTCAACTTACACTTCCTGATACATGCGTTTGTACTTTGAGGTTGTGCCTGTAAATGATTCATTTTATGAATTTAATTGATAGGCATAGATGGACAGGAAGGTATGAGGCCCATTTGTGGGACAATAGCTGCAGAAAAGAAGGACAAACAAGAAAAGGAAGGCAAGGTGTGAAAGAAATTACTTTTTCATATATTTATAAATTAAGCTATCTCTTTACTATTTTCTTCTGTTTTTCTTTTTTCCTTATATAAAAAAAACGAATATACTAACTGATCTTTTTCCATGCACATTTTTTGGGGACTTCTGCTTCATGCTATACAGTTTATCTAGGTAGGTGAAGCACCATTTCTGTTTTTGTTGTTTATACTCCATTGTCGATAAGAACTTGAGAATGGGAGATTCCAAAATAGAAAAATGGGGCCTTTTCTTTACATCAAAAGCATTGGATGGTGTGCATGCTCTCTAACTTCATAATTCTTTTTGTTAAATGTTTGGTTAGGTGGTTATGACAAAGAAGAAAAAGCAGCAAGAGCCTATGACCTGGCTGCCTTGAAGTATTGGGGTCCAACAACTCATACAAATTTTCCTGTAAGTTTATCAGATACTACCTCTCAAGTTGCAGATAATCTATACATGCAAAGATGTTTGTTCTTAAGGACTCTAGTTAATCGTATTCTTCTTTTTTTTTGTTTAAAATAATGTTAAAAGCTGAATACTTACGAGAAGGAGGTTGAAGAGATGAAGCACATGAATAGGCAAGAACTTGTTGCCAATTTGAGAAGGTGTACTTTCCCTTCCATTTGTACATTTTCCTTTCTTTCTCCTGTTTCAGGAGTCCATTGTACAGTTTCTTTTGTTTTCTTTTTTTCTCTCACTTGTTCTGAATACAAAAGAAAAGCTGATATAATCACTCAACGAGTCAGTTCAAATTTGACAGGAAAAGTAGTGGATTTTCAAGAGGAGCTTCTGCCTACAGAGGAGTGACAAGGTAATGGGAAGAAAGCAACTTCAATGATAAAGCTTTCCATTATTTACTGCATTGACAGGCTTTTTCAATTATCATAGACAATAATGGACAGACATTATTATACTTGTGCAATATGATAAGAAGATGCGTGTGTACTTGGTTTTTGACACTAATGAAGACATCATTCACCAACTTAATTTTTTTTTTCTCTTTTCTTTTCTTTTATTTGGTAAGTTGCTTTCTTTCATTCTGGCAGACACCATCAACATGGAAGATGGCAAGCCAGAATAGGAAGAGTTGCAGGCAACAAGGACTTGTACCTTGGAACATTTAGTAAGATTCATCTTCTTTTCAATTCCTTCTTCCGTATTTACATTTATGTCGTCTGCCACGCCTGTTCCTTCCTTTAATACTTGTGGTGGTCCTCATCATCTTTTTCTGAACAGTATGAGTTTTAATGTATAGTTTCTATGATATGTAAAGAGATGATTTTAGTTGAAAGTGACCTCTAAATCACTTTGTTACATGTAAGGCACACAAGAAGAAGCTGCTGAGGCATATGATATTGCTGCAATTAAGTTCAGGGGTACTAGTGCTGTTACCAACTTTGATATAAGCAGGTACGATGTGAAGAGAATTTGCTCAAGCTCCACACTCATAGCAAGTGACCTAGCTAAACGTTCTTCACCTAAGGACTCGGCGGCTACAATGGCTCTCGAGGACTATAATTCCTGTGCTTCATCAACATCTTCTCAACCCCTTTTGGCCATAACAAACGGTGAAGCCTCTCATGAATTTGCTGATATGTTATGGAGTGCAAATGCGGATGATAGTCATCAGCAACAAGTTGACGGAAGCAGTAACACTGACGTAGCTATGGTGGCATCAAGTAGCAGGAGTTCATCTAATCCACCCACTCCAAAATGCTCAGTCAGTCTAACAAGTAACGATTTTGTTAGTTGTGGTGGTGGAGACTACTCTCAGGGTCACTTCTCATCATTACAGGGACCAAAGTATGAAGATGGAAGCGAAGATGGGACTAACAATGGGGTTGGCAATATGAATTTGATGCATCAAGTCCCTTTGTTTGCATTGTGGCTACATGAAGAAAGCTAGAACCACGAAATGTTGGAAATCCCATAGAAATTCCAAGGGCTACTTGAACAAGTTTTTGCTTTCTCTAAAATTTCACTCGTAGTTCTTAGTTTATGAACTTAGTTTTTCCTTGAGGAATATAGGCAGCAGTCTTTGGATGTAGGGATGTAACAAAAGGAAAATTTAGGAAGTGACTTAAGTGATATCAACAAGCTCCTATGGTTCTCCTAAGTATAGTTTAATTGGAAAGTACTATCTTTGGACTAGAACAAGACCTAATCCTTGAAGTAGCTCTTCATAATCTATGTTATAACTATGCATTTTCACTTATATTCATTCACTTGCCACTCTCATCATGTCTACGTATATAGTTAATTTCACAAGCACTTGAAGCACCTGAGAGCAAGCTCACTTTCACATCTATCCCATCAAATTATCAAAGCCCTACCTACTCCATTAGACACTAGGGACCACGAAATCAGCCTGGATCTCCATAACAATGTAATATATCGAACCAAAGTTCTATGAATAGTTATCTCTACTTATATGCAATTGTATGCATTATATCAATGTCAAATCTTGCATCTCGGGCATAAAATGTGTTTTTTACTGGACATGACTTGTAGTCATATTTATCGGCTATTCAAGTTATGAATCTGAATTTGATAAGTGCTTGTAAGTATTATTGTGTTTCTTAATGTATTTATATTCTTAATTAATCAATTTCTTTTAAGGTTTGATGTAAAATAGTCTCTAACCTTTAAGATTGAAATGTTCTTGGAAATTTTTATTTAAGATATTATATTTTAGGGACTTAATAATCAAATATATATAATAATCATTTATAAATATTGTACTTAATTTGGTGATTTAAAATTAAATAACAAATTTAATTTAATTAATAAGTATTAGTATGTCTTCAAAGAGTCTTTACAGTCTCTACTTTTAATTAATCATTCTTTTTAAGGTTGATGTAAATTACAGTCACTAACCTTCAACGTGGGAATCTTCTTAGAAAAACTTATTTCACCACTTGAACTATTCCTCATTTTTAGAAAAAACTTGTTTCACCGAGCAACCATGTCATACTATAAGTTGCAAATAGGGACTGAAAACCTTATCATTAAAGTTGACAATGTGTTTTTGCATGTTTGGGACCAAAGTATAGTGTATGGAGCTTTCTTCTGTATCAAAACAAGGGCATAGATTGCATGAAGAGGAAGATGAAAGGCAAGCATTTGACTGCTGGTGTAGGCATGCAGTCAAAACTATGTTACACCACTTTGACTATTTGCAGTTGGAGAGTTAAAGATAGGGAAGGGTGAGACACATAGATAAAGCCGATTTACAGAGTGTGAAAGAGAATCCAAGCCGGGCCTGCCTGCCTGCCTGCTCTGATTGAAAGGGTGCCTTAAATTGCGTGCCTGTATCTTGACGTGCCTGCACACCCTCCCTCGAGTCAGTTTTGTGGGCTCTTTCTGGTTTTTCTTTTGTTCTTGATCCATTTTCTTTCATGGGACAAGCGTCCTTGCATTACCCGACTTCCATCCATATAATTCAGATGGAAACTAAGACTTGCAAGAAAAATAACATGGAAGTTGTGACTATCCAACTCACGAAAAGAGTACTTGAATGGAAATAGACATTGATGGAAGTTGTGAGTTTAGGTCTTCCATATGTATAAAAGGGTATCTGCTTTTTCATTAGATTCATGCCTGAAGGGAATATATGTACGAATTAGGATATTATGCAGAAAGGGTATCAATATATATATCTGAAATCTGAATACATCAAGCAGAAGGGAGAAAAAAAACAAGCAAAGAAAAATCCGTATACCAACAGAGCAGAAAAAGAACAATATCTCTAGGAAAAGATGCTTCGTGTAGTGACATTTCTCCATCAGAAACTGATGTGTGTGTGTTTCTATCGCGAGATTGTTTATAGATTCTATATAGGACTAGTAGTAGTGACAGGGGCCAAATTTCGTTGCATGGTTTGAGGTGCTGATATGGTCTGAGCTAAAATTTAGGGTTCATACCAGCTATAGGTATTTTTTCCACTTGCTTTGTGACTTTTGGCTTGGACAATTCATAGGCCTAGAACAACTGCTGCTACTGTTGCATGCACCCACTTAGCCATATTTTGACTTTTCCTGTATTGTTTAATCAAAATGTGTTGGAACTTGAAATGACTTTAATGGCTCAGGACAAACTTTACCTGAATAAGGTTTCTCCTGTAATTACATGCTTTTAGTAAAAGCTTGTGGTCTTAGTGTTTCTAACACTGGACGCCATTTTTGTTTTACTTGTAATAAAGATGTTGCTGTTTCATAATTTATCAGATTCAAATAAAAAGGAAGAAAAAGGGAGGTATCGGAAGGCAGTATCCCAGGGCGTGACTCAAGCTCAGGCTCTGAGGTTGTGAACCTGTAAAAGAATACAAAGTAACAATTTCCGAGGCATTATGTGCGTGATAATTGCATCTAGCCTGTAAAGAATGGAAGCCTCTATTAGCCCATATCTTCCCTATTCATCACGCTCCTCACCGTGTTGTTAGCTCAAGGCTCCTATTGTTTAACAGCTTCTTGTTGATTTAAACTTTGATAAGGTAATGTCATTTTATTTGAATTAAAAAATATTTCTTACATGTGCTTACTTTATTATTTAGTATCATATCCACATTTTTGTGATAGACCATGGCAAATATTTTGAGAAGTTTTGAACGGGGCCTCAAAACCTCCTTATTTTAATAGAAATAACTACTTATACCAAATAGAAAAAATGACCATTTATCTTAATTTGATGTTACTGTTCCATCTATTTGTAAATAATTCTTAGTTCTGATGCAGGAAGAGAGTTAAGAGTCAGTTGATGGTATATTTTCGCCTTGCATGATTTTAGACATGACATGTTATATGTCTCTTCGATAACTTTGATGTTATTTTTTGCCTGATTTATTTTTTTCTCTCATTTTTTAATAATAACAAATGGGAAGAATTAAGGAGATATATTTTGATATATGATATTTGGTATACTTTTCTAAGAATTGATAGTATAATCTATGATATATTTTTTCTGTGAAGTTTATGTAATAAAAAGGAAAGACTCCTTCTCATTAGTAAGAACTTATAAAGCTTACAGGTATCTATCCAAAACTACTGTTCTTACTTGAAATTTAAAAATATATCTATTATTGTTTATCATTATAAAAATAGGGAGATTATTAGCTCAAAGTCTTATAAATGATTTTGATAATAACCTTATAATATTTCAAAATTTAAAATAGATTTATTTCTTTGTATTGTTAACGAGATAATTCTAAAAAAAAATAAAATTATATAATAAATGTTTCATTGCTTACAAAAATATATTTTATGAGCTTACCTTATTTACTCTACAAATTTCGGAAAGATCTTGCTAATAATATATTTCATCAATTAGCTCCAAATTTCTCTTGACGATTGATTATTGCAAGATTCTAGCAAGGATAATATTGAAGATTTAAAGTCAAATTTTGATCGAAAATGAGAAACAATGATTGGTTGAAGAAAATGTCTATTTAAGCAAAAACCACTAAAGTTGCAAAATAGAGAGCATGGAAGGAAGGAAGAGAGAAAGCCAAATTATTGAGATTTATCAATACTATTGAGAGATATCATTATCAAATCTCTTGTATCTTAGAAAGTGACAATTGTCTTTTAGAGAAATCATTGAAGCTCATATAGAACAAATTCCTTTTTCGTTTGTTGAGAGCTTGTAGAGGCTAGCACAATACTACTAATTTGAAAGGTTAGAGAATCTTAAAAAATATGTAATAATTAAAAGATTAGAAAACCTTGAAAAATATGTACTCGTGAGTTTGAAGAGGCTTCTCAAATTACTACTTAGTTTTATAGTGAAGCATTCATGTTGAATACTTTGAGACTAAACGTAAGTTTGAGTTGTAAGCCGAACTAATATAAATCGACTGTGTCATTCTCTCTCCTCTCTTAACTTCTATATTTTCACATCATATTATGTATGTGTGTGTTTATTACAGCAAGAGGCTCCTTCACTTTTAAAAGGCTCCTTTTGTTTTTCAACTTACAAGAAGTTTTTTTTCAATTTCTAGCAGACCCCTTCTGTTTTAATCTCTTAACTGAATTTATCATTTAGCAGACTATTGTTGTTTAACAAGCTTTTATTACTTGACAGGTTCTTATTGCATAGCAGGCTCTTATTGATTTAAATTTTAACAGGCCCTTTCATTTTATTCAAATTAAAGGTATCTCTTGCGAGTCTTTGCTTTATCACATGTTAAGCTCCAAGCATTTTATTAAAAGTTATCTCACTGCAAATTTTGGGTAAAGAAATAAATTAAAAATATTACTTAAATTAATTACGAAAAAAATATTACTTAAATCATATTATAATATTTAAAAATTTTAAATTTTTTGTTATTAAATTATGACATTTAATTAAAAATTTAAATTAAATAATGAAGTTAAGTTATATACAACAACAACAATACCTAATATAAATTATACTATTTTATGAAATTTGAAGAGATACTACCCATCCTCATCCTTGAATACGTGACAATTTAAGTTATACAGTGTTCCTATGAATCATTGGTGCATGTTCTTCTGCAAAGCTTGGTGGGTAACACAGGTACGTTCCATGAATTAACTGTAGTTTTTGTGTACTTTCGATGGAAAATTTGACCGAGCCTTTTGACGAAGTTGTCTTTTTGTAATTTTTGGGGAGCTTTTTCAATTACAAGTGGTTGGAGGTGTCAACCAGAAAGGGACAAGAGAAGGAAGACAAAAACACTTTTGTTCTCTTGGACTAAGCGACAATTTCAGCTGACGCGGTTTCAGAAACTAAGAAGAAACTGCGGTGCAGTGGACAGTCGCTTACATCAACCCCACGTTATTATATAAATAAAAATAAATAAATGCATTATTATATTTTTA
>JANVCQ010000005.1:4501433-4512727 GCA_025531925.1 Erythroxylum plowmanianum
TATATAAATAAAAATAAATCAATGCATTATTATATTTTTAAGTATGGTTATTAATTTTAGTATTTAAACTCTAATTTTAGCATTTTTTCAAATTTTTACTAATTGTTATTGTTACTATTAAATTTAAAATTAATAGGTATAATTTAAATTGTTTGATTATTGCTGAACCTTCTTAAACTTGCATATCAGCGAGATTTTGACGAAATGTTGTTGTTAATTTTAATTTAACTTAAAATTTATGGGGATAATTTATATTATTTGATTTTAAATTAAATACGGACATGAATTTAAAAAATAAATTATTTAAATTTTCCAAATTCAACTCAATCTTTTTTTTTATTACAACGGAAAAAGCATAAATTACAATATCCTTCGAGGGAGACTAACCCTGGCCATATCTTCTAAAAAGAGAGTGGCACACCCAGATAGTGCCCTATCAAAAGTGGTGAGCTCGAGTCCCAAAGTAAAAGCATGGTTGGCGAGCCAGTCAGCGCACCGGTTGCCTTCTCGATAGATGTGGCGGGGAATAATTACACAATTTGGGATGAGAAGTTCATTGATGCCCAGGATCAAAGGATTGAGAGACAGGGCGCGATGTGAGAAGTCAGAGAGGAGCTCTTGAACCACGATAGAGTCCAGTTCAACTATCACGTGACGAAAATTGAGGGTCCAGGCTAGCTAAAAACTCGAGTAGACGCCCAAGAGTTCAGCCGAAACCAGGGAACAACGACCTATATTATGAGCAAAACCGTCTAGCCAATCGCTAGAACGATTTTGAATGAGACCGCCTGCAGTGACCGAGGAGGTATCATTGCAATACGCCCCATCCGTATTCAGTTTGATAAAGACAGTAAAGTCGTGATTACCACGACATGTACATATTGAGTTGTCGTGCAAAGACAAGCCAGAGAACAGGACTAGACCTGAATACCGTTGAAACACATCTCAACCCATCTAGCAGATATAAAAGATCCTGTGAAAGCAGTGGTGGGCTGAATGAAAAGGATCTAAGACAATCGAATGGGCTATCAAGAAGTTTAACCAAAATGCTGTTGGCGTCGCCATTCCATATCGTCAGATTCAGATGCTTATCGAAACAAGTCAGGGCCCACTTGATCCCATGAGATGTTTAGTTTCCATTTCACAGACATCTAATCTAAGCCAGGCCAAATCTTTCTGGTGCTTTTTAACATATAATTAACAGCTAACAGCTTGCTCCCAAGATTCTCCGTCTAGGCAATCAATCACACTAATTTTGCTGTCACAACCCTTTGAAGCCCACCTGGATTCATCTCCTCTGTTCCTCTCTGTCCCTCAACAACCTTTACCCGCATCTGAGAGAAAAAAGAGAGAAAACACACAACAAGAATGAGTGAATGACCTCTTTCTAATCCTTAATAATAGAAAGTTTTAACCTTCCTTTGTTGGTTACTCCCTCCATTTGCCATTTTTATCTGCCCTTTTCGTTTGACCCTTCTTTTTAAGAGACTAAGATTCAATACCTCAGATTCTCCCAAAATCGCAATTTAAGAAAACCTACCAAACATTCCGACTTTGTGTCCCAAATCCATCGTTTGGGACCAACCCAATTTCATCTTTCTCTTGATTCCTTGCAAGAAACAGCAAATCAGGTGTTTCTTTGAGATTTTTTTCCTTGGTAATTTGGGATATCAAGATTCTGGAAATGACATCTCATATGATCAGAGCCCCAGTTCTGTGATGGTCAATAAAAGAGCCAAAAACCAAATTCTTGAGTTTGAAGCCTGATATTAGAAATTCAAGAATTTGAGTCGGTACCCAGATGCAGAAACCTGTTGTATCTGATCAAAGTTTCGGTTTTTATTGAGTTCTCTCATTTTCATGGAAACTCCTATTTCTGCTCTGACCTATGTGATTTTAGGCCTTGTGTTCACCTTCTATGTTCTTCATGTGGAGTCAAAATCTCAAAATAAATCTGCATTAACCTCTAATGTAAAGCCACCGCCACCGCCACCGCCACTGCCACGACCTCCACCGCCGCCTCCACCTCCGCCTCCGCCTCCTCCTCCGTCTCCACCTCCACCTCCATCTCCACCAGTAAAATCACATCCTCCACCACCTCCTAAGAACAGAGGATCAACGCCGCCGCCGCCACCGAGACATAGATTTCATTTCCATGGTTCAGGCTGGAAAGAAAATGAGAAGAATACGCATCCACCACCAGTTAGCACAGGTAACAAGATGAACACGGGGAAAAAGGTTGGATTTTTGTTTGTGGGTATTGCATCAATATTGCAGATTGGGGTTGTTGGCTTCTTGGTTTTCAAAAGAAGGCAGCTTTTGGAGATCAAAGACAGATACGAGACTTGTTCTTGAAAATTTTTCTGATGTCGAGTTCATAAAAAGGATTGATGCGCTGAATTGGGTTTCTTGGATTGAATTACTTGTTTTGGGATCATTTGGTGGCTTGTTTGTTTTGAGTATACAAATGACATGCTAACTATTGCAAATTGAGGGCAGGTTGAGCTTTGTAAGGATTCTGAGATTGGGAATTGTTTCGTGAATTGATTCTTCCATCTTGGGGGTTATTTGAGGTTTCTCTGTAAATGGTAAATCCGGCGTTTTCTTAGTCTTTCTAATTTTCGTCACTTGTAGTTTTTTCTACATATTTCAAAGAAGAGCGAAGTGGACTTTTTCTTTGTTGTCACAGATTCTTGGCTAACCTGTATGTGAAAAAACAATGTTGCAGATTATGGAAATTGGAAAATCTGTAGATAACATTCTTTTATTTGAGTTGACATGTACTTGAATCAAGTTCCTTCAAAATGCTTTAATTCATTGATCATCCTGGCTTAAGCTCTTCATTTCAAATGGGTGGCTTGGAATTTTGATTGTCTGAAAGTACTTTGTAGAGGAAGTTTAGTTCAGTATCAGACATTGTGAACTCATTAGCTTCAACCGAATTCTGGTCAGTTTAAAGTGCTGAGAATCTGAGCTTTAGCATTATATAAGCTTATGCTCAGCTAACAACCCTTCAGGCCCTTCCTAGCATTCCCCTTTGTGATCAATTCTTGTCCTATGGTGCTTTTTGGTATAGAAGATGGAGATTGAAAGAGAGGGCCTAATCTTACATCGAATTGCTTAACTAAGAAGTTGGAGGCGAATAGGTGAATAACCCCTTTTTGTCCTGTGAGTTCATTTGTTACAGGATTAGTTGCTTTTCTTTCCCAACTAAGTGATATGAGTTGTGAGTTCCCTTGTTGTCTTCTTACACATGTACTCGATCTCCTACATTTCATATTCCATTCCAAAGAAAGAGATGGGATGTAACAACATACATTACTAGCTCCCCAATTCCATCTTACAAAACTAGTGGCTGAGGGTGTTCTACACCTCCTATTCCATTGGAAGTGGAGCATCCTCCTTGAAAAGTGCAGTTAAATTATGGCATACGCCTATGATTGGTGATTCTACAAGATAAATTAATCAACTTAGCAGTTTTCTCCCATTCTTTGATAAAAATGTAGGTTACTATTGAAAGTTGAAGACATAAAGATTAAAGCTTTGAAGCTAAAGTCTAGCCAAACTGGAGTTATATAATAAAACTTGTCATTTTCACAATTGCCATGAACTTGGTTTGTAGAAGAACATTGACAGGCAACTAAAGAATTACAAGATGTCACCTAATTATGGAATTTATAATTAATTCCAAAATTTGTACTTAATTTTATATAATGAGATAATAATTGTCCACTGGTGAACTACTCTATGGGAAAATTTGTCATTGATCTAATAGTATATGGTGAATTTTAAAAAATAATGAATTCCATTGCACTAAAAGAGAAGTTTCCAAGAGCCTACATTTACATCTAGTCAACAAAGGTCTATTTTTTATTTTTAAAATTTTAAGTTTAGTGAAAAAATTATTTATTTCAGTTTTTAGTTTTTTTTTTCAAGTTTTTAAAACTTATGAAAATAATAATTTTCATTTTTATTTTCTGTTTTCGTTTTTTGTCATAATTTAATGTAACATCAATTAAATATATTATTTAGTTATTCAATATTGTTACTAATAATAATTATGATTAATATAATTAAATTATTTATTTTATTTTATTTTTATAATTACTTTAAATTTTAATTTAATAATTTCTTCATAAATATACTTAAAAAACTAAAAATGTATGAAATTCAAATTAAATTTATTTTAATTATTGAAATATATAATGAAATCAATATTATTTTATAAATAATTTTATTTATTAAATTCTTTATTTAAGTCAAATGTAGTTGATCTTTAACTAATAGTTATTAATAAATATTATGCACAATTTATTAAAATGATATTATTTAATTAAATATTTTATAAAATTATTATATTATTAGTAATAAAAATATAAAATTAAAAATCAAACAAAATTCTATTTTTATTTGAAAAACTAAAACTAAAAACAATTTATAGAAATTAAAAAACAATAGAAAAATAGTCGTATAACTAAACAATTCTTAATCTTGTCTTATTAATGTTATTTACTCTTTAAATAATTTATATCCTAGGAATCAACACTCTATAAAACGTAACGGGATCTTAGTTACGTACCCTGGATCGAATATAAAAGGACAATAAACGAAAAATATAAAAATACCTTATTTTTATTTCATAACTTCAAACGAACTTTTCGAAGTTATAAAACGAGCGTGAATATACCGCTACTTTCATGGGAACTGCTCACCAAGACGTGGTCAAGCCTTTTTATAATTTTCTCAAATGTAAGCTTTCTTAACGAGTCAGATAATTCTTATATTTACGAATGACATGAGCAACTGTAAAATATCTTAACTTTTATATATAGCATCAATATCGAGCTTCTCGTTCACAGACTCGATATGGATATGGTCTATATTGATCATGATTCATTTTTCTCTTGAACTTCGACTCATTGACTTAGATAATTTATTGAACTACTTTATTATCTTTATTTAGATCAAATTATGTAATTTAAATAATAAATTATTAAAAAACCAAAAAATGTTAAATATTGCCCAATTTTCTAAAAAAAGTCAAAAATATCTAGATTTTGGCTACTCAATAACCTGATTCTTCTACTACCCAACAAAAAAAAAAAAAAAAAGAGAAGAAAAAGCTACAAGGGCTACAGCTATGGTTGAGAGACAACATTCATTTCAGACTTAGCAATGACATGTAATGCTCAATATCTAAATAATTACTTGCTGGTGTCACCTAAAGCTTGCCTACCATTACCACGTTTATCCACTTGGTCATCGTTTTAGGAGAACAGGAAAGCAGAGAAACCTAGAATGTTTCTCGTTAACATTTCCTGTCAGGAAAAATGTAATGAGGAACAGCAAAGTCAAAGCACTTCCAGAAGCGATGCGCTGAGACATCAGAAGTCTCTATAGCTCGTGATTGACGGGCTCATTATTGATGTTCTAAGTCCACCAAACATTGAGCAGAAGCAGAAGAACAAGGGCATGTCGTCTTATCATTACTTAATCAGTAGGATTATATATATATTTTGATATCAATAGGATTATATTGAATTCACATGCACGTATGCGTACATGCAAAGGGGTCGACTGAAACTTCGAGCTCAAGAGAAGAAACGAACCATTGTAGGCTCTCAATAACCTCGCTTAAAGCACAAATTACAGAAACATAAACAAGTTACACAGAAGAGGACATATTGGTAGCCACCCCTTCCCAACATGTGGTGCTGTTAAAGTAGTCAAATCATACATCGTCATATGTCTATCAGAAAAGAAGATTTATTATTAGACAGGTTTTTGGAGTTAACTCACATGACCCTTTAATCGGATTATATGACTTATTTGACAGATTAATGAATTAATTTAAATATTTTCTTGTTATAATAACATGCAAAAAGAAGATTTATTATCTTCACATGATAAATACGACAAGTGCGTAAAACTACTCAAGTATTTATCTTCTTAGGTGTTATTGATAAGGTTGTGATGGTACTGTGTCACATCATATCCTTTTTGGTTATCATCATCTATTTTTTCTAAAAGTAAAAGATTTCGTGATCACAATTTGATGCTAAATCATGACGTAACCATCTTGAGAATATGTTTTTTCTTTTTGTAGTTGGAATTGATAATACCTGCCTTGCCTGTGGCGGGGGCAGAAATGCAGGCGTGCCTCTTACCAACAACTAAGAATATACATAGATAAGGTGGTCATTTGGTCAATACGGTTTTTGGTCATTTGATGGGACGTACCAAGTTGGTCTCACTTGAACTTGAAATGCTTGGGAGAACAAGGAGCTGCTAAGTAGGGCAAGCAGGCTATGAAAAGTACAAAGATTCCAATTTGTTTATAGCATAAAAGTCAAGCTATTTATTTATGCAGAACGTAGCTTTTATAGATCAGTGTTTAGAATGATAAAAGCAGTGACTTTGTTCCCTTTTTTTTTTTCTCTGAAATGTTACCAAAAGGTTTCCCAGCCACATACGTAAGCTGTTGATCTCCAAACTGGACCACCTTATTCCATATGATGGTTGACAGGTGTGCTCCAATGGTGGAACAGTTAGCAATGTATGTACTATGCAGCAGTGGCAGCAATTGCAGCAACAGCAGAAGCCAAAAGAAACAATTGCTAATAAAGTTCTACTAATATATAGCCTACAAACACCATTCCAGTTGCTCCTGATCAAACAAAGTCTATAAATCCCAAACATGTTTCCTGAAGGGGAAGAGGAAGTAAAACGATGAAGAAAAGCAACAGACAGAAATCTTCTTGTGGCCCTACCCTACATTATTGATCCATAATCTTAATATCCGAGGCAAGTATTGTCCCACCAAGCAGTATTCTTTGGCCTTTTAACATAAAGATCCGTTCTTGATAATTCCAAGTCTTCAATTATCTGCATAAACACCATGTTGAAGTAGACAGAAGCATGAAAAGAGATCTGGTACAAGAAACATGAATGAAGAGAACAAGAAAGGGTTTTCTTAAGAAAAGAAGAAACTTGAAAAGCCATGAAATGAGATATTACCAGTGTGCAGCCTTGAATTGGATGCAAGATCGAGCCAAGAGTCTGGACTCTTGGATTGCCAATCACCAAAGAACTGGTGCAATGGTTTCTGGGTTTCAACTGTTTCTTTCTCCAACTTCATTGGCCTTGCAGATGATGACTTGAAATCAGTTCCCAAGACAAAGCAGTGCTGCTGTTCTTGTTGTTTTGAAGAATCAGCAAATCCTTGAAACCCTGAATCTGGGTAGCTTCTGTATGAACTCATTGTCAACTCCTGGTAAGTGTCCTGTAAGTTTCTACGAGTCCCCGAAGTTTCTGGGAAGAGAACTCCCTCGTCCAGACCCTCCCTTATCCCATGAAAGTACCTTAGCACAACAAACAAACAGTTGGAACAATAAAAGAAACAAATAAAAGCTTAAGTTCTAACACGTATAGCCTCTCTAGAATTTACACAAACCTGTAATCTTTATCAACATGAGAAGAAGTTCCAGCATCAGAAAATAGATTGTTTGTCGGGTTATTTTGAGCAGAAAACCCACAACCAGCCCCAGGAGTTCCAGAAGCTGAAGAATGATGAGGATAAAGGAAGGGATTAAAAACTGAGTTACTGGTGGGGCTTTGATGAGGATGTGCTTGAAGTTTGGAAAAAGAAGAAAGTGGAGGTAGGCTTCTGTTGACTAATGAAGAAGGGTTTGTTATTGTTGTATTAGTAGAAGTAGCAGTAGTTGCAGCTGATGATGAAGCAAGTTCCACAGGCTTTCTTGAACGGTTTCTGCCTCTGTGCATATGTCTCTCACAGTATTTGGAGTCTGGATATGCTTCCTTTGAGCACCTCCATTTCTTCCCATCTGTTCTTCTGCACCGACCTGGCTCTGGGTCTGTTTTTCTGCCAAAACCCATCTGATAACAACCCCACCCAACTGCAAAACCCCAGAGTTTTGAAGTCTAGTCTAGATCAAACTCATAAAAATGAAAAGAAAAGAGATTTCTTTCTTCCAAAGTAATAATAAATATTCATACAACTTACCAGGTTGGTGAGGGAAGAATCCTGAGCCCAAAGAAGATTCTAAACTTCTTTTGACAGAATAGAGAAGTTCAGGTGGTATAGGGACACCTGAGACCATGTACTTAAATATGAGAGCCTGATGTTCAAGCTCTTGTCTTTGTGTTGGAGTAAAGGGAGACCTGTTTCTTGTATTCCCAGCGCTCATCATCCTTAAAGAAGTACACATAATAAAACTAAGAAGAGCTTCCGGGGAAGAAGGGTTTGTTCTAGGTGGGAAAGTATTTAACCAGTATTCATGGCTTTGCGGAATCTTCTTCTTCCTGTGTACATGGATGAATCTAAAAGCTTCTGATTAAAAAAAAAAAACACTTCTCTTCTGATTTTGTATTGCCTAAGTGAGAACAAAATAGCAAAACGAAAAAAAAGGAGAAATAATGACTGCAACTCTGCTGCTGTTGTTACAGTGTTACTGCCTTCCTTTGTTGCTGCCCTTGTCTCTGACAATTTGCATAAACCCATAAACAAAATGTACAATTCAAGTAGAAAAAAAAATCCATTTAATACAGAAACATTAGGGTTAGTCTACTGTGCGCCTTTGGTTTCGCTGTCTTCACATTATGAACATGGAAATGTGTGCCAATGTCATAATGAGAACCTGCTCATACATAGACTAACAAGAGATGAGTTAAAACTTTTTTTTTTTTCCCGTCGGCTGTTGGATGTTAAGTCCTGTAGATTAGGTGCTTCTCAAGCTTTTACAAGCACAAAACCTTCGGGGGCGAAAATGGTTTAGTCCTAACTAAACAAACATGGAGGTTTGTTTCCTATTATATTATGAAATAACATTGTCCACAGTAACCTTGATTCAGTATCCATTAATACAGGACAAAAAAGCTACTGTTTCAGTAAAGTATGTATGAAGTGTCACCACTTTCAGCTTCTGGTGGACTGGTGAAAAAAAGCTTGGAAGTGGTTTTTTCTTTCACTAAAACTTAAGTTCAGGTGAAAAGAAGGACATGATATTTTGTAATGACTTTCTTTAAAAAAGAGATGGTGAGAGTGTGGGAGTTGCAAAAATTTATAAGATTCATTGAAGATTGCCATAATAATACAAGTAAGAGACTATTGGTTGTAGGGAGGTTTAGACTTGTTTGGTAGCAATTAAAAGTCCCTCCCAACTTTTCTTTTTTCCTCTAAAACTTTCTTGAATGTTGGCAGAGCAGCAAGTGTCAGGAAAGTGCACTCTGAGGAAGAGGAGGAGGAGGAGGAGGGGGAGGAGAAAGAGGTGATGAGCTAAGACTACACTACTCTCTCCTGTGATTTCTGCTGCAAAACACATGCCTTTCTCTCCTTATCTTGCAAGTATTCAATTCAACTGAGACAAGCTTTCTCATTCACGAACACCAATGCATTTTCATTTTCTTCCAAACTTATGACTCCCTTTCCAGTTTCCATGTTAGTCATTGTTTGTTTCTTGATGGGGTCATTTCAGTTTTCACAGATTTATAGGTGTTTAAGACAGAGCTCACTCACCTGGGATGGTTTTGACTGGTGAAACTGAGTCAGCTACATGCCCTGAATAGAGCAGTATAGTGTACATACAGTTTTGATCTTTTTGAAGCCTTTTGATACTCATTCAGCCAACAACACAACCTCATTACCAGTTCTTACTGTTACTATCACCTGACAAAATCCTGTCTTCTTTACTTTCTGATTATTGACTCAATCCATTCTTTTCTTCTTTCTGCTGCCTTTTGATTCTTCTTAATTTCCATGTGATGCTAAAAAAAAAAAATTGTACATTAGAGAAGGATGGGTGAAGGGCTCAAAACACAAGCTTTTCTCAGTGGACTCTTACAAGAAGCAAGGCTGGGCTTGTAGGGTTTGATCAGACACAAAGTAGAACTTGAGATTTTTCAGATAAACTGAGTTGGACCACATGATGCCTTGGAAGAAGTCTATGCTTCAATACCTAACATAGTATTCCTACAAAATAAAGTGGATCTTCCATTTGTTGGCCCTTTTTAATTTAGTGAATAATGATAATAGATCTTAGAGATTTATGATCACCAATTAACACCTTATACTATGACAAGAAAATATTAGTTGTGCTAATTACAAGAAATTAAGACAAAATTTCCATATGTTAAATTAAAATTTAAATGAAAAAAGTTTCATTCTAGTTAAAGATATCGTAATTTTTAGATATAACTATTCATTCAATGTCAAAATTTTTAGAATTTTTATGTCAATACTGAAAATTAATTATAATTATAATCATAATCAAAATATATAATTTATCAAAAATTTTATTTTAACAAAAATGATGTGACAGACAAAAAAAATCACATATTCTCCAATTTAATTTAAACATCATTGTATTTTTAATGATTAAAAAATTCAACCGATTTAACCGGTTCAATTGTAAATACTTTGAACTGTCCAACTTTTAAGTTTGGTTTTTAACTTTCCGATTTAATTTATTTTAATAACTCTTGTTTTTAAAATCGATCAATTTATTGATTAATCAGCTAATTTTTATAAATTAATAAGTCCTTATAAATTAAAATAAATCATTCAATTTTTATTCAATAATCTCTTTTTTCAATAAAACTTAAAATTTTTGATTGATAAGGACAATATCTTTTAATTATATTTAAAATTCTTTAATTTTATTTAATCTTTAGTTGGTTTTCTGACAATTTAATATCGGTTGAAAC
Organism: Erythroxylum plowmanianum; assembly: GCA_025531925.1. Lineage (NCBI taxonomy): Eukaryota > Viridiplantae > Streptophyta > Magnoliopsida > Malpighiales > Erythroxylaceae > Erythroxylum > Erythroxylum plowmanianum. The sequence continues at coordinate 4,512,156 of JANVCQ010000005.1, forward strand.
TTTTAAACCTTAAACCTCTTGTCTTATCGGTTTAACTTTCGGTTCGATTTTTAAAATATTGATATTTTTAATAGATCGATTTTTAAAATATTGATATTTTTAATAGAGTAATAATTTATGCTGATAAATTATATTTTAAAAATGTCTAAAACATGATTGAAAAGTTTAAAACTTAACATTAGTGTAGAAGGAATTTAAAAAAAGATTTAGCAATCGAATAAATTAGTAACTCCATTAAGGCTTTGGTTTCATGATTAATGGTTAAAACCTGTTTCACTTTTATTGTTCCTACTCTGGTCTAATTCATCTTATTCATATATTTATATGGGATCTACATAAATTTATGGATTAGATGAGTTGGAAAAAACAAAAATAGAACATATGATTTTAAGGGACTATGAACAACAATAAATAGTTCCAAATCAAAGGTAGATATATAAAATGTGATATATTCATAACATCTTTTTGTTCATTCCACCATCTGATCTGGAGTGCCAAATTTTTATTTTAAAAATTATGGTTTTTTAAAAACTATTTATTGATACTAATAATTATTAATCAGGACGTGTGAA
>JANVCQ010000005.1:4561365-4573249 GCA_025531925.1 Erythroxylum plowmanianum
TTTTAGAAACTTTAAGGGTCAATATGTGATATTTGATCTTATAAGGATTTATTAATAATTATAATTAAAGTTTGACTATAGTTGTAATTTTAATAAAATCCAAGGATATGAAAAATAAGATTTCTCATATAAAAAGGAAAAAATTAGAAAAATGGAAGGTAGCACTTCTTACAATTTTTCCTCTCAAATTCGATTTGAGTTTTCTCTGAATAGATCTGTGGATACCATTAGAGGTCGGACGATTGAACGACTTGTGGATTGATAGATTCAAAGAAACAGAAAATTGTGACACAAAATCAAAACAGGTTAGTAGAGTTTTGTCAATTTCTTGTTTTAAGTTTCTGATTTAATTCTCTTAAAGTTGATCCAATGAAAAAATTTTAAATTCATTCTGCTACACTTAGATTTGATCTTAAGTATATTTTCCAACAGTGGTATCAAAGCCACCTTTAATAGTTTTATTTTTGATTCATAAGACTGAATATGTTTTGATTTGGTTTTAATATGCAAAAGTTTCATATTGATTCATTTAACCTGAAAAAAGTTTTCAAAATGTTTTGTTTTCGTTGGTGATCTGAAAATGTGTTTTTGGAATACTTCTGTGGTTCTACACGTTTATTGCATGTATAAGTGTTTTTGCTACGTACACTTATTTATTGTTCATGTTTTACGTGTTTAATAATTTTCTGGAATATTATGTTTTTTATTCCTATTCATCCGAAAGTGTTTTTGGAAATAGGTAAGTCATGTTTTATGTGTTAGTAGGCTGCCATTAACGCTTGCTTTACTATGTCTGGAAAAGATGTAATATGGTTACATGGTTTTCTGGAGATGTTTTCTGGAGATGTGGTATACGATACATGTGTTTCTGGAATCTAGAAAATGTTTCATGGGTTTCTAGAATTTTCTTTTGGTTTTAATCTTTGTTGCACTTGGTTTTCCACTTGTGCGATGTTTCATGAAAACCAGATGAAAAGTTGCATGCGTTAATGACAGTCGAAGAGTTGCATGCATGTGTTACTGTTATGTCTTCAATTGCATGACTGATCTATTGCTTACGAAACCGACGTAGGTCTTCTTAAGTCCAGCTTTTATCCAATACATAACGTATGCTTTGGGTTATTAACAAAAAACGGTTGCATGATAAACATAGGTGTCTATTCATTTACTCAAGCTTTTATGTTCATTATATCAACTTTCTTTTAACGTTTCAGTAGTCATTATATTCATTGTTTTATTCAAACTCAATACTTCAATGAATGATTGTTAATGTTTTTTTGATTAATGAATTTTATTGTGCTTCATACCTAGAAGACAAATTCTATTTTTTGAAAGATCAAAATGGAATAGAATATATAAGATGAACAGTAATCCAAAAGAAGTTTATGAATAGTAACGCAGAAGATGTTTTACAATTGTCATAACTTTCTCTACAGATATCTGATTAGGTGTTCTTTGGATGATTTGAAAGAGGACTTCAAGAGCTACAACTTTAATGAAGACCTAGAAGACAAATTCCATTTTCTAAAGGATAAAAAATGGAACAGAAGGTATAAGATGAACAATAACCCAGAAGAAGTTTATAAACAGTAACACAGAAGATGTTTTACAATTATCATAACTTTCTCTACAGATATCAGATTTAGGTTTTCTTTGGATGATTTGAAATAGAACTTCAATAGCTACAACTGTTATGAAGAACTTGAAGACAAATTCCATCTTCTGAAGTATCAAAAATGGAATAGAAAATATAAGATGAACAATAACCCAGAAGAAGTTTATGAACAGTAACACAGAAGATGTTTTACAATTGTCATAAATTTCTCTACAGATATCGAATTTAGATTTTCTTTAGATGATTTGAAAGAAGAATTCAAGAGCTATAACTTTTATGAAGACTTAGAAGACAAATTCCATCTTCTGAAGGATCAAAAATGGAACAAAAGATATAAGATGAACAGTAACCCAAAAGAAGTTTATGAATAGTAACACAGAAGATGTTTTACAATTGTCATAACTTTCTCTACAGATATTAGATTTAGGTGTTCTTTAGATGAATTGAAAGAGGATTTCAAGAGATACAACTTTCATGAAGGTAACTTTTCCAAAATCTATCTACATCAATCCCAAATTTTCCCTTAAATTCTGAAGACAAATTTTGCATTCATCCACCAAAGTACTACACTCAGTTCTCACTTCATGACAAATTTTGAGACTCTTAGAGACAAAATTGAATTTATATATCTTCATAAGAAATGTAGCCATATATTTCTAGTTTAATCCAAATAAATAATCTTATCATTTGGATAAATAGAGAAAAATTTATAGCTAACAAACCGAAGTACACTCAGTGAATATTTTATAGATCAACCACCACTTTTGTTTCCAAAACTTTCCTTATCACAACTCATACCAAGATCACCCTTTCAACTCCCTCTACTTCTCATTTTCAATAAAATCACATTTAAAATAATCATATCCAGAAGATCACTCTTTCAACTTCCTTATTACCCAGTAAGCTTTATGTTCAAGCTTTACCAGAAGATGGAAAGACTTACCAAAAACCAGTCTATATGGAGTTGTCCCTATAGGGGTCTTGTAAGCAATCCTGTATGCCCATGGAAAATTATCAAGCCTCAAAGACTAGTCCTTCCTTAATGAATTAACTGTCTTCTCCAATATAGATTTGATCTCCCTGTTAGAAATTTCAGATTGACTGTTAGCTTAAGGATGGTAAGCTAACACTTGCTTATAGTAGACCCCATATTTCTTCAGCAAATTCTCGAAGGAACAGTTGATAAAATAAGTAACTCAATCACTTGATATGGCCCTCGGGGTACCAAACCTTATGAAAATATTCTTTTTTAAAGGAATTTTAGCATCACTTTCGTGTCACAAGCTGGATAAGCAACAACCTCTACCCATTTCAAGATGTAATCTACTTCCACCAAAATAAACTTGTTACCAAAAGAAGGTGAAAAAATCCCCATGAAGTCTAATCCCCACATGTCAAAGAGTTCTACTTCCAAAATTCCTTGCATTGGCATCTCATACTTCCTTAAAATGGTTCCAGTTCTTTGACATCGGTCATATGCTTGAGCAAAATTCCTTGCATCTTGAAAAAGTGTTACCAATAAAATCCTGCTTGTAGCTCCTTGACTGCTATCTTTTCTAAACTAAAATGTCCTCCATAAGGCAAGGAATGGCAATTTATTAGCACTTCTTCAGCTTCTTTGCTTGGCATACATCGCCTAATAATTCCATTGTTACATCTCCGGAATAAATATGGTTCCTCCCACATGTAATACTTCAAATCGGAGAAAATTTTCTTCCTCTGCTGATAAGACAAATTAGGTGATGTAACTCCAGCAACCAAATAATTCACGAAGTCTGCGTACTAAGGAACAATGGAAGGTATAGCTGCTGCTAGTTCTTGGACAACACAGCAGAACTCATTCAAATCTGCACAGTCTATACGTTGGGTACCTGCAAGAAAAAATAAATTCTCATCATAAAAATTATCATCTATATCCAATTGATAAGTTAAGTTTGAAAGCCTCGATAAATGATCTACAACCACCTTCTCTGCCCTTTCTTATCTTTTATCTCCACAACAAATTCTTGAAGGAGAAGTATCCATCGTATTAGCATTGGTTTAGCTTCTTTCTTTGCAAATAGGTGCTTAATAGTGGCATGATCTGAATAGACAACAACTTTTGGGCCAACTATGTAGGACCTAAACTTGTCCACCACAAACACCACAACTAGGAGTTCCTTTTCAGTAGTCACATAGTTCAATTGTGCAGCATTGAGGATTTTACTCGCATAATAGATAGCATGAAATACATTATCCTTCCTTTGCCCAAGCATAGGTCCTACAGCAAAATCGAAGGCGTCACACATAATTTCAAACAATAGAGACCAACCCGAAGGTTGAAGAATTGGAGCAGAAATTAAGGCTTCTTTTAACCTGTGAAAAGGATTCAAAAAGGCATCATCAATCACAAAAGGGACATCATTATTCAATAGATTTGTCAAAGGTTTAGCTATTTAGAAAAATCTTTGATAAATCTTCTATAAAAACTAGCATGCCCCCGAAAAACTTTTAACTTCCTTAACCGAGGTAAGTGGTGGTAAATTTGATATCACTTCGATCTTAGCCTTGTCCACCTCAATCCCTCAATTAGAAACAAGATGACCAAGTACTATCCCTTCTTGCACTATAAAATGGAACTTTTCCCAGTTTAACACAAGGTCTACTTCTTCACACCTACTTAAAACTTTGCCAAGATTAGATAAACATGAATCAAATGAAACTTAATATACTAAAAAACTGTCCATAAAAACTTCCATAATTTCCTCATTAAAATAAAAAAAATATTGCCATCGTGTACCTTTAAAAGGTAGCTGGGCCATTACACAAACTGAATGACATCCTTCAATAAGCAAAGGTACCATAAGGGCATGTAAATGTCATCTTTTCCTGATCATTATGATGTATAGGAATTTGGAAGAAACCAGAATAACCATCCAAATAACAAAACTAATCATGATTAGCTAGCCTCTCTAAAATTTAATCAATAAAGGGTAAAGGGAAATGATCCTTACGAGTGGCTTTATTTAATTTCATATAATCTACCTGTTATAGTTCTAATTGGAATCAACTCATTATTATCATTTCTTACAACTATCATACCTCCATTTTTAAGGACACAATGGACCGAGCTTACCTATGTATTGTCAAAAATCAGATAGATAATTCCTACAACTAGAAGTTTAAGCACTTCTTTCTTCACAACCTCCTTTATATTTAGGTTGAGCTTTCTTTGATGTTCCCAAATTGGCTTTGTATCCTCCTCTAAATTAATCCGATGTATATAAAATGCTAGACTTATTCCTTTTAAGTATGAAATTTGGTAGCCAATCACTTTCCTATGTCTTTTAAGACCTTGATTAATTTTTCAATCTGCACAGTACTTAAATTTGCATTAACAATGATTGGATAAGTATCATTGGGTCCTAAAAATTCATACTTGAGATTGGAGGGTAAGGGTTTTAACTCAACGGTTGGTGGCTCTTCTTGTCTCAAATCTGGTGTAGTGATCTGTTCTGACTGCACAGGTTGTGCACTCCTACGCATAGGTTGTGTTGCTAGCATCTGCAACAACTCTAAAATTTCTAGCTTATGGGTTCCTACTATAATTGAATGAGCTAGAAAATTTCCCAACAAATCATTAGGTTTAGACTTCTAAAATTGCCTTATAACCTCCTCATCAACTCTATCAACTCTAAGACATGAATCTCCCTCATATGTTTCCTTAATTGCCTTTCCTAAATTAAATTCAACTTTTTCCTCCCCAACTTTCAATGTCATTCTCTCATTCTTGACATCTATAATAGCTCCCGCATTATCAAGAAAAGGTCTTCCTAAGATAATGGGTATATTTGTATCTTCTTCTATTTCTGAGACCACAAAATCTACTGGGATAAAGAAATTCCCTACTTTCAAGGGTATATTTTTTAAATTCCTTTGAGGGTATTTGATTGACCTATCAACTAGTTGGAGAGAAATTGTAGTAGGCTTAAGTTATCCTATATCAAGCTTTTGACATATAGAAAGAGGTAGGAGACTTACACTTGCACCAAGGTCGCGTGATGTTTGTGCTTCCAATTTGACAAGGAATAGAGAAGCTTCCGGGACCCCCTTAACTTCGGTGGCAACTTATTCTGTACAATTGCGCTGAACTCTTCTGTCAATGCCACTATTTTATACTCCTCCAACCTCCTCTTATTTGACAAGATTTCCTTTAAAAATTTTGCATAGGTTGGCATTTGTGTGAGAGCTTCTGTGAAGGGAATACTAATGTATAGCCTCTTGAGGATTTCCAAAAGTTTCCCAAATTTTTTATCCAGCTAAGCCTTCTGAAAGCGTTGTGGGAATGGGATAGGTGGCTTGTAAGGAGAAGGTGAAGTGTATTTTTTAGGTTCAACAATTTTTGGTTCGTTTTACATAGGTTGTGCAGCTGGGACAGAATCAGGTCTTTCCTTACTTGCTACTTTATCCTTGCTTTCTACTATCGGTTCTAAGACTTTTCCACTTCTCAAAATCACTGCATCAACAATGTCCTTAGGATTTTCTGGTCATGCAGGAAATTTGCCCTTATCCCCTCTCGATGTACTAGCCTATTGAGCAATTTGAGTCTCCAACATCTTGTTGTGTATGGCAAGTTGATCTACCTTAGAACTAAGCTGCTGGATTAGTTCCATTATGGACTCTAAAGATGGTTTCTGCTTTTGAGCTTGTAAGGGTTGTGGAGGGGCTTAAATTTTTGCATTTTAGAATCCTGGAGGACCTCTATTGAAGTTTTATTGCTGGGTTGGAAAGTGAGGTTGGTTTTGAGGGCAGGAATAGTAATGGGGCTGGTTTGTGAAATTTTGTGGTTGTCTGGGTTGTTAGGACTAAGATAAATTGGGATGGTTTCTCCACTCAAGGTTGTATGTGTTAGTGAAGGCTCCTCCTTGAGGTTTAGCTCCATTGTTACCTATTAAATTAGCATGTTCAATCACAATGTCTTATCCATAAGTCTGAAAATCATACATAGGTTGTGCAAATTGATGCAATTCTTCCACAGGCTATGCTCTACTTACCGCCACCGCAGTAACCTTATCCATCTTATCCATTCTCTTTGTTAAGGCTTCAAATTTAGTATTCATCATAGATAACGCATCAACCTCAAACATTCCTGCAATCTTCTTAGTGTCTTGCCTTAAATGCCCCCTCCTTCCACTCCATTGGTAATTATTCTGAGCAATCCTCTCCATGAGTGAATAAGCTTCATCTTCAGTTTTTGCCATGAAATCTCCACCTATAGCTGCATCTATAGCACTCTTCATAACCAGAGAAAGCCTGTTGTAGAAAATTTGTACAAGCATCCGTTTCTAAAAGTCATGGTGGGGGCATTTTCCTTGTAGCTCCTTGAATCTCTCCCATGCTTCTTACATAGATTCGTCTTCTCTCAGTAAGAAGGAATGCACTTCACCCCTCATTTGTGCGGTCTTTCTTGGGGAAAATATTACGTTAGGAAAGCTTGGGATAACTCTTGCCATGTAGTTATAAACACTAGAGGTAAAGAGTATAGTCATTTACTTGCATGATCCCTCAAGGAAAAAGGGAATAATCTAAGGCGAATTGCATCGTCAAATATCCCATTCTGCTTTAACATATTACATATCTAAATGAACTTCTCCAAATGAAGGTAGGGATTTTCTGAAGAGTTGCCTCCAAATTGGGACTGTTGGACCATCTGCACAAGTCCGGCCTTTAGTTCAAAGTTATTAGCTGCAACAGGAGGTGTTGTGATGTTCAATTAGTAATCCTCAAAGTTTGGCATGGCATGGTCCAATATGGTTCTATGATTTTGCCCGCCATTCTGCCTTTGTTCTGACATTACTTATTGTGGTTATGCCATCTCTTGCTCACTTGTAGTATCAACAGGTTCGGTTTATTTGTTGATTTCTCTGCACATCTTGTGCTCTTTGTTGTTTCGTAGCTTTTTGTAGCGCTTTAGCGGTCTTTTCAATTACTGGATCAAATAACAAGTTTTCTGAACTATGAGTATGTCTCATATACAAAAGGAATCATCTGCAATTCAAAAATAAAAAAGAGAACTTCGAGTCAAGAAATAAGTTATCAGAAAATTAAATATAATGAAAAATAACAAAAATGATAATGAAAAATAAATGCCCAAAGTAACCAAACAATTGGTCACCTAATATTTCCCAAGAGAAACTCCCTGGCAACGGCGTCAATACTTGTTCGAAGGCCCGTAAGTACGAGTCATGCAAGTGAATAGGGAAGTATGAGTATCGATCTACAGGAAGTTACTGAATAATTACTAGGCTAAAATCATTCAATTATTTGGGCTGATCACTCAAATATTGATTATTGAGAAATTAATTAATAAACAAATTGCTAAAACTAATCTTAAAGTAAACAAAATAACTACATAACTTATGTAGTATGAATATGTAAGGAATAAATCAGATATGTAAAAAAAAAGGCAGGTTGCAAATCCGGTTTCATAATCAAATTCTAATTATTCTCTTTTGGTTTGTTCAATAATCTTGATCCCTAAACTTTGAAGGAAACTAAATCTAAATTATCTATGATTCTCTATCGAAATATCAAAGAAGTATCGTAGTTAAAATCAATCCTAACTATCGTGATTCATGAAATTAACTAAAACCTATTAAGATTTGTATTTAGTCAGTAATTCCTCTTACATATTTTTGTCTATGTTTAAGTCTAAACCTACAAGTTCTTAATTTTGGTTTTCCACTACTGATTTTCTCCTTTTGGTTCTTCAACTGATAATTTTAACACAAATTATATGAGGCCTAACATATAACAAGCACAATAATGCTCAAAACAAGAATCAATAGCCACAAATCAATTTTATTGAATAAAACCCAGAATTAAATCATGTAGAAATTCGAAAACTACATCCCATCTTTGAAACCTAAGAAGAAATCTACTTACTCATGTTCATGTTCATCAAAATAAATATCAAAACAAGGAGAATAGACATTATAAGAGTGAAGAGTGAAGAACTCTGGTGAATCTTGATCATAAACTTCAAAAACCTAGGTTTGAAAATGGTTCTTGCAGTTGTGGCTCCGTTTTTTCCTTGATTCTTTTCTTTCCTACGTGTTTTCTTCTTTTTTCCCAATCTGCTGCCTTTTTCATTTTGTTCCCACTCGTCACGTGAGGTTCTCTCCAATAATGAGAAAAAGGTGTATTTATATCTTGGAAGTCAGCTGCTAAAGTGGCGTGCCCTAATAGGAAGTTGCCACATCAGTAACAACATTCGCTACTGATGTATCTACCAAATCTGGGTAAATTGCAAGGCAAATTTCTTCATTCAAAATTCTTATCCATGGTAGATTAGGTCTGATTTGAAGCCAAACTTCATGCTTTCTATGAAGAAACAAGAAAAGATATTAAATATCAAACTCAATGAAAATAAATAAATTAACCTAAAAATGGAACTAAAATGAATGAATGACTATGCAAAATGAATGCAAATATGATCTAAATACCTATATGAATTGGACTAAACAATTGAAGATAAAGTTGTTAAAGATAATGAGCAGAGGGAGAAATTGGATTCTATAGTTAGTTATATATAGCTTCGAAGGTGGATAATTAGTAAAGACCTTCTATGAGGTATCCAAGTTCAGAATACCTCTTGTAAAGACAAAGTCCTCTGGCCTATAGCTATGAAGGAAGAGACGAATTCTTTGAAGAAGAATGATACATATGAGTTTATGAAGCTTTAAAAGGTAAAAAGGCCCTAACGAATAAATGAGTGTTTAAGTTAAAGAATTATGGTGACAAATTGATGAAGCATAAGACAAGGTTGGTTGTGAAATTGTTCAATCAAAAGAAGGACATTAATTTTGATGAAATCTTCTTACCAATGGTTAAGATGGCCTCAATACGAACAGTTTTGGATTTGAGTGAATACTTGGATCTTGAACTTGAACAGTTTTATGTAAAAACTTCTTTCTTGCATGGAGATTTGAAAGAAGAGATATACATAGAACAGCCAGAAAGTTTAAAAACTAAGGAAAAGGAAAATCTAGTTTGCAAGTTTAAGAAAAGCCTATATAAGTTGAAACAAGTTCCAAGATAGTGATATTAGAAGTTCGATTCTTTTATGATGGGTCATAGTTCTCGTATACTTAGAATCATATGATTCTTTCTTAACACTACTCTATTTTGTTAAATAGTACTAAACATTATAACAGGACGACAAATTTCATACCTTTTATAAAATTTTTTTTGAAATTCATTAGAAGTAGATTTTCTAATTCTATCAATTCTTAAGCTTTAATTTCATAATCACTTTCCTTTTCAATCGAAGTTTTAAAATTTTCAAACACATCAAAAGCTTTAGACTTGTAACTCAAAATTTTTGCCTAACACTTTCTATTATAATCATTAATAAAGAGAATAAAGCAAGAGATTGTACTGAAAGATAGTGAATTGATAAGACTAAAAGCATCCGATTGAACAAGTTAAAATGACTTAGTAACTTTTAAAATTAATTATTTTAAGAACAATTTTCTTAAATGATTTCTAAGAAAATATGCTTCATATAGTTGTTCACAATGATCTATACTTAAAACGCATCTCATCATCTTCTCTACCAAAGATTTTAGTTCTTTATCGATAAAGATCATTAATACTCATCTTTAAACACATAACATTTATAGTATTCAAATTCAATAAAAAATATTATGAAGCTTGTTATAGCCGCCATAATTATAAGATTAACATTACGATCTTAGAGCCAAATAGTACCTAAAGAGGTTGCAATTCATTTTTACCAACTGGGGCCTTCCTGTAGACCACCTCATATATTTCTTTCTACCATAATATAATAATATATGGCCGATTTATTATTCTCCATATAAATTTGACAACTATTCTCCAAAAATTAACCTATGTGTAAAAAGTTAGTCATTAGTTTTGGAATACAGTAAATATTAGAAAGAAGGTTATAGTCATCTATTGTTACCTTAAGCAAAACCTTTACTTTTAATCTTTGCTGTTGTATTACCACAAGAGCATATGTCCCTGTCACTTTCATATTTGATTCTATAAATTTTCTTTAATCACAATTCAGTATCTATATTATCAAAGTACCTTGTATTCTTTTAACTTTTTGGCTTATCCTTTATTATAGGTATTAAAGTTTCATCCATTATTATATCTTCAATGGCTTCTACAAATTTGTCTCCTCTTCATTTTTGGAAATATATCTTCAACTGGGTTTGTCAATTTTTTTCTTGTATTATTTATATCAAAATTGCCTCTTATTCTCCTTCTCTTCCTTGGTCCTATTTTTTGCTAGGAGAGTCTTGTTCACCTCTTCTTCTCCGTTGACTCTATGTATGTTCGTAACCTATTTCATGATCATGTTCACTCCTACATACAAATTTTCTTTTTTCATTTTGCTCCATGTAATTATTTTTAGAATTTAAGAACAATTATGCTACTAAGGCTTCTTTGCTGCTACATCCTTGTTGCAATTTATCATTTCTTAATGAGCTAGTAAAGATTCACTTAACTCATCTATAGTCCTACTACTCGCTTCTTTGAATTTTTCAATTGTCGTTGCCACATAATTAGATTTCAAGTTGAGACATTGTAAGACCTTCTTCGCAACTTAATCATCTTGAATGATTTTATCAAGCCTCTTCATTTAACTCACCACTATTTTGAATTTTGTGAATTAATCTGAAATAGACTCGCCATATTTTATTAAGAATGTATTAAAAACCAGTCTTTACAGCTTAAAATTTTGGAGAGTTTCTTACACCTTATTTTACGTGGATTTATTAGCTATTTTCTAGAACATTTCTTCATCCAAAATTTGGCAAATAGCTATTTTATTCGTGTTCTCTGGCATAAAATGAAATAATATACAATTCTTTATAATGCTAATAGAAAATTTTAAATTCATTAAATTCAAGTCACTTAATGTTAAAATAAGAAGAACCTATAAATTTTGACTGTTAAATTACCCTCTAAATTAGAATAGAATTCTACAGCTTTAAGTGTACACATGTAAGGTCCAATATAGTAAAAACTTCATTGGAATATACATTCCCAAAGTCCAATATACTAAAAGCTTTGTCGCATTACGCAATCTTTTACGAACTACACAAGTTCGTTGTTCTACATCAAGAATGAAGAGGCACTAAAACTCGTAGATAATTTCTTTGCCTTGGGGACGGAAGACCAAAGGTTGAAGAAACAATTTCCACTAAGAGAGGAAACTGCAAGAATCCAAATAATGTCACTGGGATACCAGCT
>JANVCQ010000005.1:4605089-4615821 GCA_025531925.1 Erythroxylum plowmanianum
GCCAAAAAGTCAACCATTTCACAATTTTTCATATTTTCACACTTTCTCTCTTTATTTCTTGTTTTTCAGCTTAATTTTATCAACTCATCCACTTGATCATTCATATTGCTAAGTCGAATTGTCACTCAAAGTTCGGGGTCCAACAGTTTCCAAGTATGAAAATTTTCTGGTAATAGAAAATGACACATAAAAGAACCATTCAAAATGGGTCCAATCCAGACAACAGAAATTCTCCATCGACTACTATAGAAAGATATACGCAGGGAATGGTAGTAACAGACTAACAAGTGGCCACTGCACAAATGCACAATGAAATTTTGAAAACATATAATGCGCAGTTATTTTTGAAAAGTAAATAATATGTATATATAGGTTTTGTTGTAAATGACTAAGATGTGTAAGTGAATATTGTTAAAGTTAGAATTTGGAGGGAAAATTAGAAATGTATGATCTAGGTCAAAATTTTGTAAGGGAAAAGAGGAAAATATGTAAAGGTTAATATTTAAATTGGACTAATAAAAATGGAAAAGAAAAACTGACAATCCAAATAGAAAAAGTAAAATTTGTTATAATATTTTAGTAAAGAATACAGCAACCGCAAAAATTTAGTATGAATTAAAGTAAAACAATAAAAATTTAAAAAGAAAATTCTGACCAAAGTAGAAACCAACCAATAGATATGTGAATTAAAAAGAAATTACTAAATGAGACAATAGAACAAGAACAAGAGATTAGTTATACAAGACAGAACACAAGAGGAACACACTTCAACAATAGTTATCAGTAAATAGAAAAAATTAGTGAAACAACAACAAAAATAGTTTGTATGCACGGTAGGATTACAGTCATCCAAGCATTAAGGATTAACAAATGGTAAAAAAGATAAGCAATAGTAACAAAAGGAGTTTGAAAATGCATTATGATTACAACCATCTGAGATATTAAAAAACCTTAAGAATTATCTTGTTAATCGGTAATACTTAGGTTGTGGAACGAAATATCGTCAATTCCTAGAATTTGATCAATGAAGGATTTAGAGATAATGATTATAAAAGTTGCATGTTTCATAGCTGCAATTTTTGGAAGTGATATAGCACAAAAGAAGTTTGCCATGTAGATTTCGCGTGATAAGGGCAAGGAGATTCATTTTCTTGCAACATAAAATATAACAAAGGTTGGACTAAATTGTGGAGAACAGTTAGTAATTACTTTATTAGTTACCTGAAAAATATTAAAGGTATAAGTTTTACTGTCAAAATTATAGTCCAAGAATTGTTGAAAATGACGAAGTTAGTAGGAATACTGAAAAACTTTTTTATCGAAAGATAACTGATATTTCATTAGTTAAAACTGTTTATGTTCAATACAGAGATTCACCAAACCTATAGTATTACAGAAAACAAAAAGATTCATGGTTACATGGAATTACAATTCCTAGTAATTAGATAATACATTGTGATTTAAACTAATGACCATCATCTCCAAATATTAGTCGAGAGATTAAAAGCTATACCTATAGCTAACAAAACTAGCCTACTTTGAAGTACTATTTCTTCGTAAGTCTCTTCTATACTTCTACTATCATGTCTAAAAATCCTCTTGTTCCTCTCTTTCCAGATGTTGTATACCAATATTCCCCAACTAATCTTAACTGACTTGTATTTAGCTTGATTCTCCATTTTGATATTCCCTAGCCAGTTTATTATGTCCTCCCAATTCACATCTTAATGAATTGACTAAGAATTTTAATCTCTCTCTTGTAAGCAACCATCATTCATTCCCAGCCAAAGGATAAAGAATTATGAAAAACTTGTGGATGTTAGTAAAATAAAAGTTTATATTCTATTACCCATAAATGTTCTAGTATCTACATCTATACTAAATATTTTTCCCAGTATTAGAAGAAACTAACTTACAACTTTGACTAAACCCTGTATACAGAAACCAATTTAGCGATTAGAAATTCCTAATTTTATAAGCAGCAGTTATGTTCTTACCTAGTTAACAAGGATCATTATCTTTACTTATCTTTTGCTAAATTGAAAACTACTGGAAGCAACATTAAGCATGTAATTTTGAGCCCATAACTGGAGGCAGGAGTGAGATAGAGCATAGTATGGTCATTCTGATATAAATAATAAGGATTGGTGACCATTTCCAAAACCTGCACAAGATAATAAAACTCTCATTTTGTTGGAAGGAAGTTAGACGACAGTTTCTATCAATTTAAAATGGTACTTAAGCAAAAATGAGAATATAAAATAACCATCCAAATGTTTACAAATGGCACACAAAATAAGGCCAGAGCAAAGAACAAGTATCATCCAATGAAACCATCTCAAGAACTTACATTTTACAAGGAAAACAAGGAGCTAGCCTTCAACAGATCCATATGCAATGCTAATCCAAAAGTTTCCAATCATTCATTTTTCACTATTATTGTGCATCAATCCAAGGCATCCTTTTTTTCTAGTTTCTTTGGCATACATTGTTTTTACTAAGAATACACTCTTCAAAGGAAAACTAATAGAAATAAAACTATCACAAACATTAAATAGACCAATGGAATGCAGAGTTTGATGTCAAGAATAAGATGAAGGAAAAAAACCTATGGAATAATGTGCTGCATTGCCCACTCAGGACCAAATTCTTCAACAAGCCACTTTAGATTATTTACAGTTGAACAAACCTACATCACATTTGAAAGGACAATAATCAACAAAATTGGATGTATAAGAACTTTAACATAAAGATAATGAAAACTACTAACTTCAAAAGGTAAGTATAGCTTTTGTCATCATCCACTAGTTAACAACTTAAAAAACAAGCTTATTCTTGTGGACATAGTTGTGAACTTCTCCCAATAGGAAATTAGATTTTTCACATATTTGATTTCTTTAGGGGACGTAATGAGATAAAGTATCCTTGATTCGATATCATTTAAGACTATGGCATAGGAATGGAAAAACATTATGTATGGATGGTATCAACTACCTAAAGAAGAATTCTTGAACAACGAGCAGGGTATTACGAAAGGAAGTTGATCAAGGATTATATTCTTGTGGATGTAGTTTTTAACTGGTCCTAACAGGAAATTATGTCCTAATGACCAGAAGAACTCTAATATATAAACCTACCAGAGAACAAAAGTTAAACATTGGATAGAACGACAAAACAAAAGGGACGTGACTATTATACACCCGTTTATATACGTATAAAAAATGAAAAGACAAACCTTATCTTGTAGCCATTGCAGAGCACTAAGTTTATCATCAAAGAATCCTACTCCCAGTTGACTTGATAGTAAACAAAATATAACTCAGAGCCTACTCCACACGAAGATCACTAGTGATCATACCACACAGCCAGTCAATATCAAATTTTCTATGATATTAAAACATAAATTCAATACCTCTTAGAAATTCCTAAGCAAAATTAGAAAATATAGCCAAGGCCAAAATGCATCCAGTCACCATGTACTAAACAAATAAAGGAAATAATAGTGCTGACTTATAAGAAGCAGATTATATTTACCTTCCCTAAAATGGGAGCCATTCCCATTATCACTTAAGACAAAGTAGAACGGACATACTAGGACGAACCTAATGATAGTTCCTACAAAGAAGAGCAAGGATGGAAATTGGCATGAAACAAATAGGCAATTTTTTCGAAATTATTTGGATCCAAAGTGCAGCAGGCACTAAATTCTGGATATTCACCTTCACACGGGGAAGAATATGTGAATTGCAAGTTCTGGATTTAAAATGCGAGAGAACCTAGTTATTTTCCAACAACTATCATTCATAGTTCAGCCTTATTATCGTGAAGCAATCGCACATATACTGGAACCAAATCCATCCTTAAAGTAGACACAGTAGTTCCAAATTTTGAAATTAGATACCATTAGCACTAATCAATTGTCTAACATCAAATTGAAGAATGGATATTCAGAAAGTAAAATAATCAAAACAAAAAAACAAAAGTTTAAATTTTAGGTATATACCTCGTGGGCTCAGGACCAATTTCTAATGTTGTGGTTAATTTGAATTTCAGTACTAATTAGTTCCATAAGGTCCTAAATTGCAATGCTTGTAACCTATGCCAAATAGGTTTTGATTTATTCAAAGACCAAAGGCTAGGAACCTATCTTCTTTCAGGATACATGTAATCCTCTATAAAGACTATAAAAAGATTAAAATATATTAAAAAGAAGTCTTTATTTTCATGAGGATTCCTTTAGGCTTAGTGAAAGAATTGTCATTCAAATTCCTATAGCCATTGCAGAACTGCATAAGCAGATTACCTTATTCAAAATTTGAAGTATTTTCTTAAGTGATGCTCACACTTTATGTCCCACTACATCCCCACCTTGCAACTTCTGTGCTAAATAGGGAACCAGAAACATTAAAAAGTCATATATAGCTGAAGAGTAATCATAGGAGAAATTTTATCATATAAAAAATAAACCAATGTACCTAAAATGGAATAGATTATTCATCCCACTTTAAAAATAGGAATCCATAACCAAGATTACATCATCTAAATGAGGATGAATCCTTGGACTTTCTGAAAACAAACATAAAGAACAAAATTCACCATATTCCTGTGTAATTGGCCTTCCCTTACTATTCAATAGAATCATTACTCTTCAAATAATGTTAAAACAAGAATGCCAATTTCAGAATATAGGATTGAAATACTGTCAGTAATACCAATCATACATTGTTTAAATATTATTTCTACATCATTTAAGGTTGACACATATAGACATATTGATAAAGAATCATGGCTCAAAAAGTAGGCAATATATTCAGGAGTAGTCTATCACTCCTCTTGCACAATGTTTGCTTCAATAATACCAATTTTGAAATGTAGGATGCAATGAGATATAAATACAGAAGTTTGCTATTCCACCACAAGTAACTATATGCCATTATGTTATATATAAGTCCATAATATACTAACCTCATCTTCTTGATGAGCTGAAATCCCTATTTCTGGATTTGTGCTCCTTCGACACTTGTCATATGTATCATCAAAGAATAGGGTAGTGTGGTTTGTGTTGACATCACTAGGATTTGATAACACCATATCAAAGTCACTACTCATGATGTTCTTCTCCACAAATCCAAGCTACAAGCACAAAGACATAAAAATACCTCTTTATTTGTTAATATGCGTAATAATTTACAATGACTACAAGAAAAGGAAAACTAGAATTATAAAGGCAGCTGCCTTAAAGATTTATGCATGAGACACACAGGTTGATGTTATTAGATGAAATCATACTACCCTAATTCTTGTGATCAATCATTCCATATAACACTAATTAATGACTCATACTTCCGAACAAAATATTGATAATTACCTTATTTATGTCATGCAAACCCATGTTGCTATTTATAGAATCTTATGTTGATAACAGTTTATTCCTAGTGGAACACATGCAAAGTATGCCTATAAACTGGGAA
Source organism: Erythroxylum plowmanianum (assembly GCA_025531925.1). Classification (NCBI taxonomy): domain Eukaryota; kingdom Viridiplantae; phylum Streptophyta; class Magnoliopsida; order Malpighiales; family Erythroxylaceae; genus Erythroxylum; species Erythroxylum plowmanianum. The sequence continues at coordinate 4,610,561 of JANVCQ010000005.1, forward strand.
ATTTATTACATTATTCTATATGACAACCATATAAAAAGTGAAAAATGTCAATCCATCATATTCCCTTTGTCTAAGGTTAGGTAAAGAGCAAGAGAAAGAGGGAGATAGAGATAAAAAGAATAATAAAAATACCAAAAAATATGACTGCAAAAGTAAACCAAACCTTTCAATGCCTTGTCCACACGTGTGCCCATATATTGAGTAGTTCGTTAGTACGTAATGGCTTCATAAGATAGTATGTTGCCTCTAGCCTAAAGCACTTGATAACTATTGAAACCTCATCCTGCATCAACATCACTTGTTAAAGGGAAAACATGTTAATAGTGGGATTTAGAAAAATAATTGCAACAATAAAGATTAAAAGCAGATCTAACAAAATAAGCTACTGATGATAGGAATGCGTCGAAGATTATCCAAAGTTATGTACTTCAACATTTTCATGCCTTCTGTCATTGGAAGCTTAACTTCTGCAAGTATGATATCAATATCAGTTTCCTCAACATTTAGTGCATCAATTACTTACCTAGCTAATCGCACCGATGTAACTGTGTAGTCAAGGCAGCATAGGATCATTTGGAAAATGCAAAGCACACATGTCAAGCTACTAAATTATAAAACATTTCCAAAGTGACAAAGATTGGAACCAAATGCAAAAAGAGACTCCTCATTACTTAAGAAATTTTTGCAGTAGTTCAAACAAAACATATTCTTTAAATTTTTCTACAACATAAACAAGTGTGCCATATCTTCAAAATATGGCATAAGTGCATCATTTTTTGGTCAGTGAAATCTCCTAGCCTAGCCAGTAAATGAATTCATGAAAATAGAAGTCAATGTCACCAAATCTCTAGATTCTTAATCAGCCATTCAAACAAGAGAAAAGAAACCCTATAAAAGCAGGAACTAGTTCTGTTTTGACTGACATAAGTGAGTTTATAGTCTCTATAGGTGAAAATTCCACAACTCTGAGACATCTATTCCATATCAAATCAATCAGTGTAGTGATAAGGAAATTCAAGACAACTAAATGAGTTTATCCAAGCATGCTCCATCCACATCTATAATGGCTCATTCTAAAGAAAATTAAAAAAATAGAACTTCAACAAGAAAAAGGCAAAAAGAGAAAACAATTGGTAAGTCGTCATACAAACTCAGGAAAATTAAATTGAAGCATAAGAAAATCGATTAGAAAAGTACCCTAATAGGAGCATTTAAGCAACCAATGACCTCAGAGTCCTAATAATCACATAAGTCATTTATTACCAAAAACACAATATAAAAGGAAATTCTGCAGTAGTAAGATAGAATGAATACCTAACTCAAACTCCTAAATACACATTAGGTTGATATGTTCCCCAATACAAGCTCCCTCTATGTTCTCGTTGAAACTATAGCCATCACCAAATTTTTGAAAGAAAAAGCAAGAATCGAATAATAATAACAATTAAAAATAAATAAATAAGATCGTTAAATTGAGAATCATCCCCTAAGGAAGCTTCGCAAGTTTAGGAGCAGGAAATGGAGTTATAACCCTAGGTTTTGTCGATTCTTTGAGAGGTTTAACTATGTGTTGAATCAAGAAGAAGATAATGAATAATGTGGTAGCGCTAATACAAATCAATATTCTGAGATTGAAGTCAAAGATTCTAATGGAATTGTGACACTTACTCCTATCTCTACGTAGTTTCAGATTAGGTTTATGTCGCTGAATATAGGCATCATTGTTGTCTTTCTGGCTTGTTTATTAAGAATGAGAGAGAAAATATATCCTAGAAGGCTAGAACTTTGAGAGAGGGAGGGAGAGAAAGGGCTTTGTGAGGGCATTAAAGGTAGAAATTTATAGAGTTTTAGTATTTTATCTTTGATATGTATCTCAATTAAATGAAGCTCTGACATGATTGAGACCATTTGATAGAGTTTCTAAATGGTGATAGCAAGAGAGATTGGAGAGTAAAGCAAGAAGAGGAGGATGACCTCAATTAAATGAAACCTCAATTAAATTAAGGTTAAATTGAAATTGAAGCCATTGGATGAGTTGGACAGTTGGATGACAATTCATGGTCGTCTTTCCATTCACATTTAGTATATAGTAGATAATAACATCAATGGCTAACCCTACATGCATTTTCACTTGGGATTTTTTTTTAACTAGTACAGCTCGAAAACAATTAGAAGGCAATATGTTAAGTTCCAACAAACCAAACAAAACATAAAATCAAAATCCATGCATGCATTGAGCTCTTTTTTTCTTTTTCTTTTCTTTATTGAAGACCAATTAAAGATTTTTGTCACTTTCTTTTGCCTAAAAATGATTTTCATGATTAATAGATCCGCCTTAAATGCAACATAAAATATGCAAACTATAAACAACAATCAAAATAGATTCATTACAGCAAAAAATGTTTTAGACAATATTAAATTTGTAACAGTTTAAAATGTGTTGCCTCGACTATATAATGCAACGATTTTTAAAGCATAGCCTTTAGTAATAGTAATAGGCAGCAATAATAGTAATTTGTTGCCATATATTTTAAAGGGAAAGAAAATTAAAATGTTGTTGTTGTAAAATTTTATATAAGCAACAATTAAATCCATTGCAACTTTAAATAACCTGCTTAAACCCAAGTCCTACCTGAGCCCAAGCACAATCGAGTCTAAACCAAACTCGATTAAAAATATTATTTAATTTTTAAAAATAAAAATAACATCATTTTTTAAAATTTTAAATTTTGAATCAGGTTGAATCGAACAATCCCGTTGTACAAATAGAAAGACATAGTTGCTATACTAAGTTGGAAAATAGTAGCTAGACGAGAAAGAAAATATGACAGCAAAGATTGAAAAGCATGAAGCATAATTTATTCATTTAAATTGTGGAATTTATACACAGAGAAAATAACAAACTTCCCTATCTAGCAGCCACACTTTCACATAGTGGATAAAACTAATTGAGAAAATCATACTACTAACAGCCACTAAGCTCAAAAAATCAAGCAACTATATTGACTAAGTTATTGTTGCATAAATAAAGGAAAAATATGAAATGAAAAGGTGGAACAGAAATGCCAGCACACTAACACTCTTCATTGGAATTTTGGTGACAAATTCTTCAAAGCTTCAAATTTATGTTGGCAGTGGCTTTTTCCCTTCTTCTTAACCTTTTTGTTAGCTTCTTTCCAGTCAAGAGAAAAACTGTTTCCTTTCATCTTTGTAGTTAACATCTTCACTCCAGTAGGATCATAAATGGAGTAACTTTTGTTTTTGAATGCTACTGAGTACCCGTTTTCAAGTAGCTGGATAACACTTAATAGGTTTTGACAAATAATACATCAAAAATAATTTTAATACTTGAGCTTGTTTCAGTAATGTCTAAGCCTTTTCCTTCAACTTTCACATATTCACCATTGCCGAACTTCACCCTAGACTTGTAGGATTCATCAAGATTTCTGAACGTGGTAGCATTATGGCACATGTGGTATATGCATCCATTGTCAATGAGCTATTCATTAGAGGAGACATTGTTTGACAAGCAAGAAGCTACAAAAAGTTGCTCCTCCTATGTGTAAACTCCATCTGCCATCTGTGTTTGTTGAGATTGACAATCTTTGTTCTTGAATTTGCAAAACTTGGTAATGTGCCTAAGTTGTTTGCATTTACCACACACTGCATCAGGCCTCCACCAACAATTTTTTTCAAGATGAGTAGTCTTACTGCAGTGTGCACAAGGTGGGAATTCGCAGCTGTTGCTCTTTTTCTTGTTGTTAAAATTCTTCTTCCCTGTTCCAGCTTATTGGCATTGCATGTAAAATGCACCTTCGGTAATCTTATCTTACCTAAAGGTTCTTCTTTGCTCTTGTGCTTGAAAAGCACTCATTATCTCAACTAATGATATCTTGCTGAGATCCTTGGACTATTCAAGAGAGGATATTTTGGATTCAAATCTCTCAAGAAGAGTTACAAGAACTTTTTCTATAATCCTACTACCAGGAAAATCTTCTCCAAGCAATCTGATGTTGTTAACAATTAAAGAAATATGGTCAGAATACCTGGTAATTGTTTCATCATTGTTCATGTTTAGAGACTCAAAATCCCTCTGCAAATTAAGAACTTGCATTTGCCAAGTTTTGTCACTTTCTTAATACTCTTATTTCAATCTATCCCAAGCTTCCTTTGCTGTCTTGCAAGTCATTGTCCTGTAGAAAACAATGTCCTACAAAATTTTAAATGAATGTCTTGGTTTTGGATTTTTTTGCTTTTTCTTCACTGTTGAACTTGATTTGAACCATCGTGGGATCTCTAAGTAGAGGAGGCACTGGCCTATCTTCTGTTACAACTTCCCAAAGATCAAAGGCCTCTAAATAAGACCGCATTTTTACTGACCACATTTGATATTTGTCACTATTGAAGACTTCTTGAGGATTTAAAACAATTTTGATTACGGTTTAAAATAATGGTTTAAAAATAAATGTAAATATGCTACTACAAAGTGTTTAAAACAATTTTGAAAGAGGTTTTAAAAATTGTTCAAAAAATAGTAACAAACAAGTTTAAAATATGAGAAAGTTGCTACTGTAAAATTGTTTTAAAACATATTCAAAATAATAGCAATAACAAGTTTAAAACAAAAGTATATAAGCTACTAAAACTAGATCAAAATAGCTGCAGTAGTTAAAAATTTTGGATGTTGGTTTTGTGCTTTAAAAAACTAGATCAAAAAATTTTTCTGCAAGTCCTATAAGACCAACTAAAGATCTGATACCACTGTTGTACAAATAAAAAGACATAGTTGCTATACTAAGTTGGAAAATAGCAGCTATACGAGAAAGAAATGTGACAACAAAGATTGAAAAGTAGGAAGCATAATTTATTCATTCAAACTGCGAAATTTATACACAGAGAAATATCAAACTTTCCTATCTAGCAACCACTTTCACATAGTGGATAAAACTAATTGAGAAAATCATGCTACTAATAGCCACTAAACTAAGGAAATCAAGCAACTACATTGACTAAGTTATTGTTGCAAAAATAAAGGAAAAAATCTGAACTAAAATGCCAGTGTACTAACAAGTCCAAGCTCGACTTGAAACCTACAAATATTTTTAAAAACCTAATCACAACTTAAATTCTAGTCAACGCAGGCTGAGTTAAGCCATCAATTAAAGTATTATTATGCTATATTATATATATATATATACCTTATCTCTTGTAAGGTTTATTAGATGCCATTTTTTCTCCAATGTTATAAAGAGCATAAAACT
>JANVCQ010000005.1:4678595-4692440 GCA_025531925.1 Erythroxylum plowmanianum
TTCTGAATGGTCTCGATGTTGAATTTGAACAAATGCGAGGATAAATCCATCGCATGGATGCAAGTTTGGTTTTTGAATGCATATGGTCTTAATACCAAATCATAAGACACTACTAACTAGCAATCTAGCTACTTTTGATTCTGTGCCATGTTAGCCCAGTGAAATAAATAATCTGTGGTGGAATGGGATACACTCAAAATCGATGCCATGACCTGATTGGATATCCCGAATGGTGGGACCCTTCAAAAGCTCCAATAAGAAAGCCCACGCCTACAATAGAAACAGTATTTGCATCCACAACCATAGCTGAACCATCATCACCGGATATTGATGCATTACACATCTGTTCGAATCTACCAGGTAAGTGTCTCTAGGCAACCTACAATTATTAAGATGTCAGATAGAGAATGTGAAAAAAAGAAATGAAAAACTCTAGGCACAATAGAAATCAATTGATATCAGTATATTCAACCATAAATCTTATAAAACAGATCATTTTGAGTTGTTAAAAAAGCTAGAATAACTATACAAAAGGAATACTACCTTTAACAGTTAAAAGACTTGTGAATTTGAAGTTGAAAGTTGAAAATTCTGCATCTAAGTGATTTCCATTATATAATCAACAAGCTTACTACAATGAAGATTATTCTTGATGACAAGCTTCAAACCTTATTTATGTTGAGTTCATTATCGGATAATAAGAGATGCTGGTGGTGACAATTAGCTATAAGATTTTTTGCGGCTCAAGTGAGTTATGGATTTGAGTCTATTGGAAAGAACCTAAGATTATGATTATTGGGTCTTAAAGAGTTTAGTTCAAATGGGTCTCAGACCTTTTACGTCTCTCCTTAAATTAACCCGAAAGACATATTGTTAGGTCCAAAAGATATGTTGTTTGGATGATTTTCGTATATATTAGAAAAATCATGAAAGATGGTAATCTTAACCATCGGAGAAACCTGTGACAGAGATAAAGAAAGGAAGAGAATATATAAAGCTTTTGCAAGAACACTCCAAAGATATAGATTCAGGTTTGTTTTATAATATCTACATAAATCGATCCATAAATTTCTAACAATTGGTATCAGAGTCATAGTATTGCATTGCTGTTTTCATTTCTGGAATGAAAACCAATTTATTGTGCTGATGAGTGTAATGTGTTACGAAAACAAAATCAAACATGAAATCGTGTTGAGTTTGCCGTGTTTTATTTGTGATAAAGTTCTTGCTTCTATAAAGACATGTTTATGCTTGTTGAGAAAGAACCAAAATGTTTGCTTCATGTTTCTGAGGGTTATAACGTTAGGAAGGGATAGCTTGTGGTATGAAAGGAAACCCATTACAGAATAATAAAAAATACAAACTCAGAATCACAGGCATCTGAGAATGAAGATGATGACGCAGCGTCTAATGGTTCTTGAAAAAAAAAGGCTTGGCCAAACGCTGCACCAACAAACAGATGGTTGGCACGTGCATTGCACGCACCGGACGTTGTTTTTCAAATTCCAGGCCCAAATTTCACATTAGATTGATTAGTTTTGGGCCTTTGGGCTATTAAAGGATTAGATTGGGTTAGTAAATGATTATGGACCAATTATATGGATTTTAATTTTGGGTTAGTTTAAGCAACCTTAATTATTAAGTAATTAAATTATGGACTTTAACCCTAAGCAAAAAACAATTTTAGGATGGGACGTAGTGGATTATTTAATTCATAATTGATTTATTTTCTATACATAATATATTTTTGAAAATCAGTGTCATATTATATATTTCTTTGGTACATTGAAGATTTTATATCATGCAATGTTTGGAATTAAATTTTCGTATTATATGATGCATGTGTTATATGATATAAAGGAAATTTAGAATAGTTTGTTAGTCGCCAAAGTGACCAAACTAATTAAATTTAACATTTGTCATGTACAATAATTGTCAAATTAAATATTAATTGCATGGAAAACTTGTTCGTCACCAAAATGGCCTAGCATGAAAATATTAAACATTTAATTGTGAATGCTTCAATTGTTCATGTTAACATGATGTTATTAAGATGATATAAAAATTGAACTGAACATTTGATATTATTAATTATAACGCTAGGAGGTCACCTAAAGGTGGACCATTCTTTATAATTAATGATATTAAAGGGACTTTATCAACATATTTGGTTAATATGATTGTCTATTCAAAGACGACATGCATGTTAACTAGAATATGATTGATCGTCTATTATAGTGACCTATATTTGCATCATGATAGGTTATAACTATGTATTAAATTTCACCCAAAGGAGGATTTAAATGCATAATCAAAATTTATTTTTAGTTTGAATCCATTTAGTTTTACTCAAAGCATTAATGCGTGGGCTATATGTTGTATTTGCAGCATTTAAACTATATTTGCATCATGATAGGTTATAACTATGTATTAAATTTCACCCAAAGGAGGATTTAAATGCATAATCAAAATTTATTATTAATTTGAATCCATTTAGTTTTACTCAAAGCATTAATGCGTGGGCTATATGTTGTATTTTCAGCATTTACTAATTTGTTCTCATTAGGAAATGACTTGATCAAGTTCAATGGTCTGAACTATGCAGATTGATCTGAATAAATCCAATTCCAACTGGGTGTAATGGACTTGGATTTGGCCATAGTTTCAGATGTAAGGTCCACAGCTATAACTAAGGTTAGTTTTGAAGTCATCAAGTCTCATTATGAGACTTAGGAATGGTCTAACAGGCTAAGTTTGAATTTGATGCGAATGACAATCGTAGAAAATGTGAAGCCATCAATGCCTAAGATGGATAATGTAAAGGAGTTCATATTAAAGCTTAAGGAATACTTCCAATCTGATATAGTTGACAAGTCTATAGTAGGGACCTTAATGAGTGAGCTAACGACCAAGAAGTTTGACTGGTCACAGCCCATTCATGATCATATAACTCATATGTCAAACCTAGCTACAAAGTTGAAATCTATGGGTATAAATGTGAGTAAGTCCTTTCTGGTACAGCTTATTATCAACTTACTTCCTTTAGAGTTTGGTCAGTTCTAAGTAAATTATAACACTAATAAAGAAAAATGGAACTGTCAAGAGATTAAGGCCATGTTGGTTCAGGAGGATGGGAGATTAAAGAAAATGAAAGAGCACTTTGTTCATCTCACATTTCATCTAGGTGCTAGTAGTAGCAAGCACAAACTAGGAAAGAAAAACAAAGATAAGGACAAAACTCTCAGCAAAGTTAATGAGGGACGAATCAATAAAGATAAGAGGTGTCACTTTTGCAAAATGCCTGGTCACTTCAAGAAAGATTATGTAAAAGAAAGGCTTAGTTCGAAAAGAAAGATACATACTATGTCTCAATATGTTTTGAATCAAATCTTATTGAAGTGCCTAATAATACCTAGTGGTTAGATTCTAGTGCAACTACTCTTGTTTCACATGTTAAACAGGGATTCCTTTCAATCCAAACCATAAACGAAATTGAAAAGTTCTTATATATGGGGAATAGAATGAGGGAACGGATATAGGGCATTGGGATGTACAGATTGATCTTGGACATTGGGTGCCACCTAGATCTAGAAAAGTGTCTTTATGTTCCTAAATATGTTAAGAATTTAGTTTCTGTTGCAAAATTGGATGATGTAGGATTTCAATTTAAGATTAGAAATGGTGTTTTTTCATTGTATAAACATAAGTACTATTATGGTTCTGGTATCTTAATTGATTGTTTCTATCGTTTCAATCTTGATGTTGATTTTGTTACATCTCTATTTCGTGTTGACCATATTATAGGAAGTAAACGTAGTGCATAAAATGAATGTTCTGCTTTTTTGTGTCATAAAAGATTAGGTCATCTATCCAAGGAAGGTCTATAAAGGTTAGTTAAAAATGACCTCTTACCTTCATTAGATTTTGTTGACTAGGATATGTGTGTGGATTGCATTAAGGCAAGCAAACCAAACATATATCAAATCATCAAGCCACACGAAGTAACGCATTACTGGAATTAATACATACTAACATCTGTGGTCCTTTCGACGTTCCTTCTTAAGGCGGCAAAAAATATTTCATTACCTTTATTGATGACTTCTCACGATATGGTTATATTTATTTGCTACATGAAAAATCTTAGTTTGTGGACATCCTAGAGTTATTCATTAATGAGGTAGAAAGACAACTAGATAGTAAAGTAAAGATAGTGAGATCCGATAGAGGTGGCGAATATTATGAAAAAGTCGATGAATATGGACAATGTCCAAGTCCATTTGCAAAGTTTCTTGCAAGTCGAGGCATATGTGCATAATACACAATGCTTGGTATACCACAACGAAATGGTGTAGTCGAAAAGCGAAATCGTACTCTTGTAGATATGGTTAGGAGTATGTTAAGTTATAGTTCTATACCGTTATCATTGTGGATGCATGCATTAAAAATTGTTGCGTATCTGTTTAATAGGATTCCTAGTAAAGCAGTTCCTAAGACACGTTATGAATTGTGGATAGTAAGGAAACCTAGTTTATGACACCTTCACATTTGGGGTTGTCTAGCAGAAGTAAGGCTGTATAATCTACATGAAAAGAAGCTTGATGCAAGAACTATTAGTGATTTTTTTTATTGCCTATCCTGAAAAATCAAAGGGGTATAAATTTTATTGTCCTAACTATAGGACGAGAATAGTTGAGCCTGGTAATGCTCAATTCATTGAAAATGGTCAAATCAGTGGGAATGGAGAATTACAAAAAGTGGATATTCATAAGAATCGAATAGAAACTACTGCAAGTTGAGTGATACTACCACATCAGGTGTGATCCCACTAGTTGTTATTACTCTTGTTGCATCATGGATATGCAACATACTGGAACAACAAATTAATGTTCCAATTCCACAAGTTGAACATATTAATGACAAACCAGCTAATGGTGATCAAATTACAAATGATCAAGTAATGTCATAAGACATAGCATTACGAATGCCTATAAGGCAAAAAAAAACCAGCTATTTCGAGTGACTATGAAATTTACTCACTTGAACATGAATGTGACTTGAGCATTGATAAAGATCCAGGCTCATTCAAACAAGCCATGGAATGTAACAATTATGAAAAAAGGTTGAATGCTATGAAAGAAGAGTTGAATCAATAGATAACAACAAAGTCTGGGAATTAGTTAAGTTGTCAGAAGGTGCAAAGTAAGTGGGTTGTAAATGGGTCTTTAAGACCAAACGCAACTCATAAGGCAACATTGAAAGGTATAAAGCCAGACTTGTTGCCAAAGGTTATACTAAAAAAAATGGCATTGACGATAAAGAGACATTCTCACCGGTTTCAAAGAAGGACTATTTAAGAATTGTTATGGCCCTGGGGGCTCATTATAATTTAGAGCTTCACCAAATAGACGTAAAGACTATCTTTCTAAATGGTGACTTGGAAGAAAGTGGATATGGATCAACCAGAAGGTTTTAAAACCACAAAACGACAAGTTAGTGTGTAAATTAAAGAAGTCAATATATGAACTGAAATAGGCTTCTTGACAATGGTATCTTAAGTTTAATGATACCATTACATCTTATGGTTTTGTAGAAAATACTATTGATCGGTATATCTATATGAAGATCAGTGGGAATAAATTCATTATATTAGTCCTACATGTTGACAATATCCTTCTTGTTGCGAATAATATGGCTTTGTTACATGATGTCAAGAATTTTCTTTCTAATAATTTCGAAACGAAAGATATGGGTGAGGCACCTTATGTGATAGGAATAGAACTATTCCATGATAGATCATAAGGATTGTTAGGATTATTTCAGAAAGGATATATCGAGAAAATATTAGAAAGATTTAAAATCGAAAAGTGCTCAGTAGGGATAGTTCCAATCCAAAAAGGGGACAAATTTAGTTAAATGCAATGTCCACAAAATGATTTGGAATGTAAGCAAATGGAGTCTATTCCTTATGCCTCATTAGTTGGGAGCTTAATGTATACTCAAACATGCACTCAGCTAGATATCAGTTTTACTGTTAGAATGCTAGGCCGATATCAAAGCAATCTTGGAATGGACCATTGGAAAGCTGCAAAGAAAGTCCTTAGATATTTACAAGGCATCGAGGACGATATGCTCATATATAGAAAATCAAAATCAACCCATCTCGAAGTGATAGGTTACATGAATTCAGACTATGTCAGTTGTGTGGAATCACAGAAATCTACATTCAGTTATATATTCCTATTAGTTAGAGGAGCAATTTCATAGAAAAGTGGAAAGCAGTTTGTCATTATTACTTCTATTATAGAGGCTAAATTTGTGGCATGCTTTGAGGCCATAGTTGATAAATTGGGGTTGCAAAATTTTATCTACGATCTTGGTATTGTCAACAGTATTGCTAAACCGTTAAGGATTTATTGTGATAATTCTGCAACTGTTTTCTTCTCTAAAAGTGACAAGTATTCAAAGGGCGCCAAACACATGGATTTGAAATACTTATCCATGAAAGAAGAAGTGCAAAAATATAAAGTTTCAATTAAGCATATTGGTACAAATCTAATGATAGCGGGTTCATTAACTAAAGGTTTACCGCCCAAAACATATCTTAGTCATGTTGAACGGATGGGTATTATGGATAAGTCATTGTTAGCATAGAAGTCTAACATGTATATATACGTATCATTATCTTGCTCGAATTATCATGAAACTTGTGAATTCCATTACTGTTACATTTGTTTATGTTCACTTACTTATTATCTAAATTATGTTATATACAATCATTGTTTCTGTGAGATAACGATTACAAAATTACCAACTTAACATTATATGACTTGAGATGATTATGTGATACATGGAAGGAATTGTGTTGTATATAACTTATGCCCACCATGCTCTAATCGTCTTAATTCAGTTCAGGATGATTTGATCGATTCAATGTATTGTGTGCACTTACAGTTTTAATATGGAATCATCAATACATCTCATAGGCTAAGTGGGAGAATGTAAGATATTTTGTGGCCCATGTGAGTTATGGATTTGAGTATATTGGAAAGAACCCAAGATCATGGTTATTAGGTCTCAAAGAGTTGGGCTTAAATGGGTCCCAGGCCCTTTACGTCTCTCCTTAAATTAGCCCAAAAGACATATTGTTTGGATGATTTTCATATATGTTAGAAAAATCATGAAAGATGGTTATCTTAACCATTGGAGAAACCTGTAACAGAGATAAAGAAAGGAAGAGAGGAACTAAAGTTTTTGCAAGAACAATCCAGAGATATAGATTCAAGTTTGATTTATAATGTCTACATAAATCGATCGATAAATTTCTAATATTAACAACTCGACTCTTGAAGGTCTTCTCTTTTTGAATGTAATGAAAGAGAGTATATTTAATGAAGAAATCAAAAGAAAAGAGATATGAGTTGACAACGTGTATGCTTTTATGCTAGAAAGCAAAGGTAGGAATAAGAGTAAGGGTCCTAAAGTGCATGACAAGTCTAAAAATTGATCAAAGTTTGGTGGTGACGAAGATGTGAAGACATGTCATTATTGCAAAAAATCAGGACCCATTAAGAAGTTCTACTATAAGTAGAAGAAGGATCAGAAAAAGCAAGATCGTCAGAATGATAGAGATAATAATAATACAACTATAACAACTTCATGCATAGATGATAAGGTGTCCTTAGTTTGTGCAACAAGTTAATGCTTCCATATAAGTAATTTGGGTTCTAAGTGGCCGATTGACATGGAGCTTCTTATCATTATGTTTAAAAGGTGAAGTTCTTTTTAAACTACACGCATGGAAAATTTGGGAGCGAAAAGATGGAAAAACAAAGTTTCATCAAGGTTGTCTATTTGAGTGATATCCGAGTTCAAACAAACGTTAAATGCTTACTAATCTTGAGAGATGTACTTCACTTCTCCGATCTAAGGTTAAATTTGTTATCAACTAAAGCGTTAGATCAAGAAAGATTTCAACACATTTTTTTAGGATAGGAAGTAGAAACTATCCAAAGGTACTATGATTGTTGCTCGAGGAGAGTTATATTACTCACTATACAAGACATACTTAAAGGTGTGTAGTAGAGGAGAAATATACATAGTCGAAGAGGGGACTTCTCCAAATCTATGGCATCGGCGATTAGGACACATGAGTGAGAAGGGATTAAAGTTGTTGACTGCTAATTTTTTATTCCATTTAAGAACTCACTACTGCTTAATTCTTATGATTATTGTTTTGTTGGAAAACAATATGAAGTCTCTTTCAAAAGAAGTCTATAAAGAATTCATAGATATTGAAGTTGGTGCATTAAGATGTTTATGGCCCTATTGAGGAGAAGTCACTAGGAGGTAATAAAAATTTTGTTACATTTATTGATGATGCTTAGAGGAAGATTGGAATGTACATGTTGAACTCTAAAACTCAAGCATTTGCACATTTTACAAAGTTTTATATAAAGGTGAAAAAGGAAACTGAGAGGAAGCCGAAGTGCCTGCGAACAGATAATGGAGGTGAACATACTTCCAAAGTGTTTGAAGATTATCGTATATCGCATGATATTCGACATGAAAAGACATAACCAGAGATTCCATATCATAATGGTGTTATTGAGAGGATGAACATAACAATTGTGGAGAAGGTTCATCGTATGTTCATAATGTCTATATTGCAAAAGACATTTTAGGATGAAGTAATTTGAACTACAGTCTAACTGATTAATCAAGCTCCTTTAATTCCATTATATTTTGAGATTCCTAAAAAAGCATGGATTGGAAAAGATCCCACATATCATTATTTGAGAGTCTTTGGATGCAAGGTATTCAGACATGTACCCAAGGATCAAAGAAAGAAGCTTGACTCAAAGGTGATACAATGCATCTTTACTAGATATAGTGGTGATCATTTTGGCTTCAAATTTTATAAGCTAGAAAAGCAAAAGGTGGTCAAGAGTAAGGATTTGGTATTCCAGGAGCATAAGAGAGGTGATGATCTTCTAAGATGAGATAAGTCATCACACAATAGCTCACCATATGTCATTATTAATTCTTCACAAAGTTCTTCCACTATTGAGCAATCTACAAGTGAAGGAGATGAAGTATGTGACCAAACACCATATGTCATTATGAATTCTCCACAAAGTTCTTCCCCTATTGAGCAATCTACAAGTGAAGGAGATGAAGTATGTGACCAAACATGAAGTATGTGACCAAACACATGTTGATGATTAAATACATCCTCGTAATGATGAGCTTCTTGAACCACATCTAGATAATGTTGATGTACGAAGCCCCGTAAGTATGGGTCATGCAAGTAAATAGGGAAGTATGAGTATCAATCAACAGGGAGTTACTGAACAATACTAGGCTAAAATTATTCAATTATTTAGGCTGCTCACTCAAATGTTGATTGTTGAGAAATTAATTAATAAACAAATTGCTAAAACTAATCCTAAAGCAAACAGAATAACCGCACAACTTATGTAGTATGAATTTGTAAGGAATAAATCAGATATGTAAAAAAAAGCAGGTTTCAAATCCAGTTTCGTAATCGACTTTTAATTATTCTCTTATAGTTTATTCAATAATCTTGATCCCTGAACTTTGAAAAAAACTAAATCTAAATTACCTATAATTCTCTATCAAAATAGCAAAGAAGTATCGTAGTTAAAATCAATCCCAACTATCGTGGCTTATGAAATTAACTAAAACCTATTAAGATTTTTATCTAGTTGGTAAATTCCTCTTACAGATTTTTGCCTATATCTAAGTCTAAACCTACAAGTTGTTAATTTTGGTTTTCCACTATCGATTTTCTCCTTTTAGTTCTTCAACTGATAATTTCAATATAAATTATATGAGGCCTAACACATAACAAGCACAATAATGCTCAAAAAAAGAATCAATAGCCACGAATCAATTTTATTGAATAAAACCTAGAATTAAATCATGTATAAATTCGAAAACTACATCCCGTCTTTGAAACCCAATAAGAAATCTACTCACTTATGTTCATGTTCAATAAAATAAATATCAAAACAAGGAGAATAGAGATTATAGGAGTAAGGAGTGAAGAACTCTGGTGAATCTTGAACATAAACTTCAAAAACCCAGGTCTGAAAATGGTTCTCACAACTGCAGCTGCACTTTTTCCTTAGTTCTTTTCTTTCCTGTGTGTTTTCTTCTTTTTCCCAATCTGCTACCTTTTTCATTTTGTTCCCACTCCGTACGTGAGGTTCTCTCCAATGATGAGAAAAAGGTGTATTTATATCTTGGAAGTCAGCTGCTAAAGTGGGATGACCTAATAGGAAGTTGCCACATCAGCAGCAAACATGAAAAGATAAAATAAATAACAAACTCAATGAAAATAATTAAATTAACCTAAAAATGCTACTAAAATGAATGAATGAATATGCAAAATGAATATAAATATGGCCTAAATACCTATATGAATTGGACTAAACAAATGCCCCTAAACTTGAACTTTTGCTTGTCCCCAAACAAAATAAAGATTTAGAAAACATTTTCAACGCTGCTCATCCAAGGAGTCGTAAAAACTATAAGTCCAAACTCTCAAATTCACTTTTAGCCTTTCCATTCAAATCGTTCCCACCTTCATGGTACAAGAAACTAAGAAATTACTCAAGCAAATGTATCCTTTAACCTTTGATTAATTATGGAAAACCCTAATCTTGCAAGAAGAAAAGAAAACTAAAATAGGTTCCACAACAAATTATAACCCAAGTTTCTCATACATAATGATGATATAATTAATTAACCAATCTCATAGGCAAGACATCCTAACCTATCTCCACTAATTGTAGCATTTATTATTGAAAGATCAATAGGTCCTACTAGGTTGTAATGGGGCTATTGGGTATATGATATGGGTTTAAAGCAAAGAAAGGGAAAGTAAAGGCTCAAAAAAAATTGAGGGATGATTATTTAAAACATGCAAATGTGGAAAACATGCATAAATTCAATATATTTTTCTCTCTTTTTTTCTTCTTTTTTTAAAGGAAATATAAAATTGACATTCAGATATCTCAAATGATTACAAGCTCCCATCCCCTGATGCATTTAAATAGGCTTGGTCCACATATAAACAACATCAAGCCTCCACAAATTAGGAAAACTCCCCCTAAACTCCTTTCATTGCATATTTTGGGGCTTCAAATTTCTCCTTTTCATAGTTGGAACAAACAAAAAACTCTTGAATGCAATTCTATATTCCTCCTTTTTTTTAAACTCTTCTTTAACTCTTCTTCTAATGTTGGAGGTTGAGTCTCGTTTCCTCTAACAATACTCCATAAATCTTGTCCTAGCAGATAAAACTGCATACGAGTGCTCAATGTATTATAATTGTTATTGTTTAATTTTTCTATACCACTAACAATGATGCTCATGTCTGTCATAATTACTCGATCTCTGATCGAATAATTTCACAATCCCGGATTGTGACTAAATTTTAGCAGAATCTCGGCTAAGACACGATCCTTGATCTCAAAAGAAATTTGGACAATGGAGCAACGACTTTAGACGACATAACCGAGCTCTGATATCACTTGTTAAACAAACGACGATAATTTTATTAATCAAAGGACTCGAATACAAAACTCAAAACACCAAAAGATTTGTACAAAACAAGAGTAGAAGAAAGAGGCTTGGACACACACACTACATACACTACACTCTTTTCTCTCTTTGTTTTTATGGTTACAAATGGTGCTAGGATTGCCTATTTATAGGCATCCATCACCGACGTACATGCAAGTTGTTAGAAGACTCTAGACTTTTTTTTTTTGAAATTTCAAGATATTAGACTTGCCAACTTGCACGGTGATTTTTCCATATTTTTTCAAATTTTTTTCACATATCTTGAGTTTTCTTAGGTCTAGAGTTTTCTACGGGTCTCTAAAATTAGTTGGTGATTTCTAACATGATAATAGACTGTGTAGCCCAATTTGTGCTCAAAATAATCTTTTTTTTAATAAGACAACAAAATATTTCATTCAAATTTATAGATCCAAATCTACTATAATCCATTCCAATCTCCATAATCATATTCCTTAAATATCAAAATCATAAGAGATGGATATTTAATTATTTCTCAAAAAAGAAAAACAATAACAGATGGAAGGAAGACGATGATGGTGGCGATGAGCGACGACTGTGGGCGACAACAATGAGCTGTGAGCGATGACAAGCAATATGAGTGTGCGGCTGTGTAAGGAGAGACTGGGCGAGGGCTATGCGGTGGTGTTGTGACTCTGAGCGATGCCTGTGTCTCTGTGAATGACGGAACAGAAGCGTTTGTGTCATCGATGACGGCGACGACTGCGGCGGTGTGAGGGTGTTACTTGAGCGTTTACACTGCTGGGAAAGGCGTGAATTTGAGGGGCGGCGAGAGTGAGGAAGGCAAATTGTAAAATCTAAACTTGACTTGAAATTAAAAAATTAATAAAAGTTTGATGAAGTTTGAAGTCTTATTAAGTGAAATTGAATTTATTAATTTTAAATCAGCCTTAAACTTTTCTGTTATCCCTAATATATAATTTATCCAAAACACATAACACATGAGCTAATTCACGCACCCGAGAGTTTATTCAATAGATACTCAAAAAGTACAGCAATCACAAGTTTTACCGGTCACATATTAAATCATATTATATAAATCCCTGCTGTTTTATTTTGAGCAGAGCTTCATGACCCAGGAGTCACACTCAGCAACGGAGGGAATCAGGAAAGCGTAGCTTCCATGACAAAAAACAAGCTAGTAAATTTTTTCTTTCCTGTCTCGCTTAAAAATGCCAGGCCCAAAAGTGGAACGCCACATTTCAAAGAGCAGAGGAACCTGTATCGAGGCATAATTTCCAAATGGGACCAAGGACAGCATGATCAATGGGACTACAATCCACTCCAGTCGATGGACAAGAGCTATGTGAAGAGCCGAGCAGAATGCCGCCAACATGAATGCAATGGAAAGAAGCAGGCTGCTTAGGCCGATACTCATCCTTCTTGGCAATGTTTCCAAGAAATCTTCTTCCAAATACCGAGACGTGAATATGGACAAGAACGTCAGAACTGCAGTAGCAGACGAGAAGAGAGCCAAAGCATTTGATACTGAAAATATTAAAAAGGACAGGTCATGCAAGTACACTGGAGTTCCGTCATCCTTGTTTCCTCCTGGTAAAGTGAAAGCACCTGCAAAAGCAACTGTGGTGATGAGTGAGGCCACAGTTGAGCACGCACTAGCTGTGTTCTTCATCCATTCCTCGCCCTTTTCAACTAGTTTATTGTGCTCTTCAGTGAACAACTGTTTTGGAGTTTTCCGGCCAAGTTCGTCATTGTTTTATATGATGGTTGAACGTCTTTTTCCACTTGCTGCACCAGAAAGAATAATTCATTTGGAGAAAGAATAGAATAGAAATATGATGTAGAGTTTGTCATTTGACCTTGTACCATTGGAGTTCCCTTTGCAATTGAAGAGCTGCTCCGCAACTAGAAGAAGTTGGTCCCAACTTGGCAGCTACATGCAGAACGCTGTTGCCATCTATGTCTGTAGCCGACAAGAGTATATCCTTTCGCTGCCCCATTTTATGTATCAATTCGTAAACTCTTTCTTTCCGGTTTTCAACTGCTATATGAGACATGAAGCGGTTCTTCTCGTCTTCGAAGGCAAGAACATCAGGATATTCCTTTATGATCTTACTAACCTGTTCACTGAACAGACCCAATTATGAGAATCCCAAATGGAACATTACTTGTGTGTCTATGGATTATCTCATTATGATGGTTGTATAATTGATCCTTAGACTTGAGATTACCAAAGTTATCTCATGTAGGAATTAC
>JANVCQ010000005.1:4697848-4707974 GCA_025531925.1 Erythroxylum plowmanianum
TGTTTATAGGAGTTCTGTTGTACCTCTGTTATATAGCTGTATATATATCCTTTTCATCAGCTTAATAAAATATAAGTCTTTGCCTTAATCTTTGGTCTTGTTTATACGTTTGCTACTGGATGGGTTGAGTTATCGGTAGTAACAATAACTCGATCTCTGTTCATGCATCTCTGAGAGAAAGGTGTCATTTCTAGTAACATGGTTGGAACAACCAAAATCTACGATCCACTGTTCCTTTAGTTTATTGGCATAATTAACATAAGTTTGAGTTGGCTTTTATTCAATAGCCTCAACAGAAAAACAATGCTCCCATTTAAGTTGATCATCTTCTTCACTTATGGATACAACATTTGCCTTGACAAGCTTCACTCTACAATTTCTCCTGATATGCCCAAGCTATCCACATTTTTGGCATGTGATAGATTTCTTTTCTTGTGAATTGAAACCTTTTTCTTCATTGGATTCACCTTTTTTTGCACGTTGTTCTTTGTTGTTTTTGTTCCCAGATGAATTTTTCTTATTTGGCTTCCCTTTTCAAAAGAGAACAGCATCTGACTCAAAATTCTTTGTCATTTGCTTTGTAAGAGCTTTTTGATTAGAGAGCAAATTCTCTGATTCTTTAACAGAAGGTTGTTCTGACCATCCTTGAATAGAAGTAACAAAAGGCCCATACTCCTTCAAACTGCGAATAAGAAAGCGATGTATTTTTAACTCGTAAAAAATATTCCGAAATCGACATACCTCCTTATTATAACATTGCCAATCCATTTTCCAAGAGTTGCAACCTTGTTGTATTCTTTTTGGTAGACAACTTTTCAAGTGTTTCCCAAACTTCTCTTAGAGAATTTACATTACGAACTTGATCAATGTACTCTTTGCTAATTGATGTTCTCAAAGCATAGAGAGCCTTCCCACACTTGATCTTCTACTTTCGTCGTAATTCGTCATTCTCAAGAGCTTCTGTGGAAATTTCAGTACCAGCACCAGCCACTAATTCCCATAGATCCTGTCCTTGAAGGTATGCCTCCATATACATTCTCCAGTACTTATAATTGCTACCTTGCACTGTCCCATAGCGTGTATTTCCAATATTGTTTTCCATCTCCATAATTGCAAACAACAAAACTTTTCTTTCTCCACTCAAACTAAGCTGAATGACCAGGCTCTGAAACTAAGTTGAATGACCAGGCTCTGATACCATGTAACAAAGAAAAGTTTAAAAAAGAAGAAAAATTATAGAGTACAATGGAAGGAAGGAATTTGCATTAGCAAGAACTTTTGAGAAGTGATACATTTCCTTCAGCTTACAAGACTTATTTATAGCTACAACCTAACTAACTTTCCACAAAATTCTCCACTACTGATTTCACTCACCAAAAGAATAGTAACAAACTCTGAACAAATCTCACCGAAGATTTGCTAACTTATTAACTCAATAAATAAACTAAATAAAATAAATTTCATGCGTAGTAAGTTGCACTAATTTTGACAATGTTGGGCTAATTGTGACTGCATAAAATTGTGGGTTGACCCTCTATCAACTAACACCATGACCTTGTGATAGTTAATTGTGCCCTACAATCTCAACGTGTCTGGCACTTGATGGCCCTGTAGCACTTAGAGGGAGATTGCCACTGAATTTACCTGTGCTGAAGGGTGGAGATATAGAGAGATAGGGGTATGAATTGAAGGAATTAGACCAGAATCCAGATGTGGGAGGTCGTAGCCCGTAGGCATCCGCATCATCGATAAGAAGGCATTGTAACAACAGTGGCTTACACCGATGGCCTGGAGAGAATTGCTCATTGTAATTAAAGCAGAGGCCTTTTTCACAATGGGCTACCATCTCGGCTGGGGAAAGGCAACGGAAGGGAAGTTTGGGTGGTGGTCATCATGGTGAAGAAGACGAACTTGAGGATGAGGGTGTGTAGTATGGGTTGGATTGGGGTGGTGGTGTTGGTGTTGGTGTTGGGGAAATTGACAGTGAGGCCCCAAGTTTTTCTTCGACAATCTTCGCCATCCCCATAGCTTGAGGTGGGCAGGTGGGTTGGAGTAAGAGCATCTCGTGGAGTATGTCATCGCGGAGGCCAACGATGAAGCAGTTAAGAAAGTTGGTATTGGTGAGGCCAGAGGTACGAGTCGATAATGTCTCAAACTCTGCCTTGTAAGCAGTCACCGAGGTTGTCTATTTAAGTTTGTAGAGAGTAGCTTCATAGTTGACATACATCAAGGGTTCGAATCGAAGCTCTAGATCTCGAACAAAGCGAGGCTAAGTAGAGAGCTGGTGGGTCGCGCTCGTCCAATGAAACCACTTCAGTGCATTGCCTGCCATGTAGATGACGGCGACATCGAGTTGTTGTTTCGGTGGGACACCATGATAAAAGAAGACATTTTCAATCTGGAACAACCAACCTAAGACATTCTTGCTGGTGAAAAAAGCAGTTTCAAGTTTGGGGATTTTGGCTGATGAAGAAACAGAGGTATTGAACGTAAAGGACAATTTGGGTGACGGAGAACGTATCGCAGAAGACTATCTCACTTGGGTCGACAGCCAGAAGCCCAAGTGAGGTGGACCGAAGAATTGAAGATTGCATTTTAACTTAGAAGTGGACTCATAAACTCATAAGTGGATCCACATTTTAGTATTTTCTTTGGAACTATTTAAACAACTTTCGTTGATGTTATTTGCTATCTGGGAATTAATAAAACCCTAGTTTGAGAGTTTTCTCAACTGTTCTTGAGTTTCTGGATTGAAGCTCGTTTATACGCTACTTAGACTGCGTCATTGGGTGTGGGCGCAGGGTAAAAATGTGTGGTGAAGGCGGGGTGGTGCAGAGGCTGATGGGTTCAAAGGTGGCCGCAGATGAGGGATTGGGGGTCGATAAAACGGCGGTCGAGACTGGTTGTTGGTGTTCCATAAGGGAGAGGCGGGCAAAGATGTCGTTAAGAACAGCCCGTTGGGCACGAAGCTACTGTTGGGTGAGTTCATAGGAGGTGAAATATTTTTCGATGGAGGAAGAGTGGTGTTAAAAAGTGTCAAAGATTGTGTCGAGTTTGGATAAAGCAGCTGAGTGGCTAGAAACTTGATCAAAAGTTTGGTGTAGTTGTCTTCAAAGATTTTGTAAGAAATTTAGTAAGTGTCACCCATTGGGGCAAAGGTCAATGAGAGCACCAATGATACGATTCTAGGAAAAAGTAAGAAGTAGGGGAAGGAATTTGGGGAGCGGAGGAAGAACAAGAGACAGATTGAGACAGAGCAGAAGGAGAACAGAGAAATTTCTTGTAGTCTCCCTTTCTTCATTCTTCGTTCATCATCATATAAAGTTATAACAAACTCAACAAGTAGCATCACAGCTCACCAATAGCAAGAATACTCTATGAGCCAAAATGGTTATAGTCTAGATTACCTACTCTAGGAAACCACAAACACTCAAATGAAATCATGAAATTTAGTGTGGGTGTGTTTCTCGCAGTTGCTCTTCACTGGGCTCTGATTAGCAATTGCATGCTTTGTAACAAAGAGCATCAAGAAATGCGCTGATGATCTTATAGACCATCTCAAATATACCCATACTAACAGCTCTTGAAAACACAGCTATCATAGCCTTTATTCGATCCATTGATTCCGCAGCTGCTACACACAACATGTGGGTAAGTTCTTCAGCTCGCTTGTTCATTAACTTGTTCTGGTATTCTGGTTTCATATGTGTGAGGGGTTCAGTGATGTATTCTGGACTAGTTGTATCAAGATTCTCCACATCGCATCCTCTTAGAGACAAATTGTTTTTCTCCACGAAAATATCTGAAAGGAACAAAGATCAACAAGCTTGGCATATGACATATTATGCCATATTCAAACAATACTCTTTTTAGGAATTAGAATTTGGGAGGGATCGACAATTGTACAATAGGCATTGAAGAATCGAAGGTCTATTCAAGTGAAGAAAGCATGGGGATTTTGAGCCATTTTTCCCAAAGCATTGACCCCTTTATGATCCTTTCCAAGAGCTAAATATTCATAGTTCACCACCATAATAATAGCCAAGTATGCTCATGAAAATAATGGGAGCTAAAGAATAAAAAACAAAAAACTTCGATTTCTTATAGGAAAAATTAAGATTTAATACATAATCCTTTTAAAAATATCTAGAATAGAACTCGCTGCAATAATACAACAACACACCAGCAATTAATATATAGAGGAACTAACCCTTTTCCTGAAAAGGATTTGAATGAAAGAAAAAAAGAGAAAAAAATTTTCAAAAAATAATGAATTCACTAAGATTCATAAAAGGCATTAAAAGAGAGATTACAAGGCAGTGTCCAACTACTTGGAATTATACAATAAGAACCACAAAATTAGACTATATTCTAGGGAAAGCTAGAAACATGATAAATCAAAGGTTCCATCTTCTCCTAGTTGAAAGATTTAGTTTTTCGATCCACTATTGAGCTCCCAAAATTTCTCTAATCCAACATTGAATTTTGTGTACTAAAGCATACTTTTTGTTAAAAATGTAGTTTGAACTTTATAGTTTTAAGAGTTCTCTTCAAGATTATCTTTTTATTTTAAAATTATAATGTAAGGCTGGGATTTATTTCTAGAATAGTCTTGTAAATAGATAATGCCTAAAGCACTAGATTTTCGTAGAGAGTATTTAATAAGTTAGTAAGGTAGAAAGGTGTTGGGCATTTAATATGCTAGTTGGGTACAAGGTTGTTGGGCTTTTAAGTAGTAGTTCTAGAGTAATCCTACCTCTTCTACTAAGTATTTTAAGTAAGCTAAAATTTGAGTGACACATTTTTCTCTCTAATTCACTCTTCCACCTTTTAATAAAGTGGTATTAGAGCTTCATTAGTTTAAAAAAATTAAAGTGTATGTGAAAAAAAAAGGAGTAGGTAAGTTGTGAGAAAAGGAGTGAGAAATGGCCAATTTTGAAATGGGTTCATTTCGATATCTTCGTCTTACAAAGGATAACTATGAAAATTGGTGTCTTTGAATGAACGCCTTGCTAGGCTCACATGATGCATAGGAGATAGTAGGGAAGGGGTATGAGAAGCCACAAGATGAAGGAGCTTTATCTTAAAATGCAAGAAATGAATTGGTGAAGACAAGGAAGAAGGATCAGCAAGTCCTCACCATCATCCATCAATGTTTGAATGATTAAATGTTTGCAAAGGTGGCTGATACAACTACCTCAAAAGAAGCTTGGGAGATCTTGCAAAAGTCTTTCCAAGGAGTAAACAAGGTAAGGAAAGTAAGGCTTCAATCTCTAAGAATGGGTTTTGAAGAAATGAAGATGAACAAATCCGAATGAATTTCAAATTATTGCTTAAGGTAAAGATGATAACAAATCAAATGAAGAGATTTGGAGAGATGGTAGAGGATGTTCGTTTGATGGAGAAGATCCTTCGAACTGTCACTCTAAAATTTGACTATATGGTGTGCTCCATTAAAGAATTAAAAAATTTGGAGGAGATGACTATTGAACAACTAGAAGGATCCTTGCAAGCCTGTAAAGATAAGATTAATAGAAGACAAGGAGAAGCATTGAAGCAAGCTCTCAAAGCTAAGGCCTATTTGAAGGAAGATAAAGGAGAAAGTCATTAAGGTCATGGACGAGGAAAAGGATGAGGTCATGAACATGGCTAAGGTGGAAGAGGAAGAGGTAGCCAAGATAACAATAATGGGGCAAGAGATTTTCAATCAAGTAGAGGTGTGGAAGTGCAAAAGGTAAAAGACGAGGCTATAATTTGAAGATAAATGAAAGGATGTATGAAAAATCCAACATTGAGTGCTACAATTGTCATAGTTTAGCCATTGTTTTGGGAATATCATAGTTCCTTGAATAATTGTGAGGCAATAGATAATCTTATAGATGTAGGGAAGAAGATGAATCATCTTTGTTGCAAGCACTTAAGGAGGGAGAGAAGGATAACAAAATCTCGTGGTATTTGGATAATGGTGTAAGCAACCATATGTGTGGACTAAAGAAAAAGTTTGTAGAGCTCAATGAAAATGCATGAGGCAATATGTCTTTTGGAGTTACATCAAAACGCTTGATGTAAAGTGTTTGAAGGCTATGATAAAGGAGGAAGCATTGTGTTAGCATATAAGATTGGACTCTTAAACTCTAATGCCCTCAAAAACTTGGGAGAGAAAAATATGGTGAAATGAATGCCCTTAATTAACTATCCCAATCAAATTTGTGACGCATTTCTTCTGGGAAAGCATACAAGGAAGAGTTTTCCAAAGGAGGCTACATTAAAGGCAACCAAGCCACTCCAACTTTTAAACATTGATGTTTGTAGGCCTATTAATCCATCATTATTTAGTGGCAACAAATATTTCATCCTCTTTATTAATGATTTTAGTTAAAACACATGGGTTTACTTCTTGAAGCAAAAGTCTGAAGCATTTGCTACATTCAAGAACTAAAAGACTCTTGTAGAAAAGGAAAGTGGCTACAAAATCAAGGCTATAAGGTCTGATAGAGGAGGCAATTTCACCTTAAGAGAGTTCAATGAATTTTATGAAGCTCATGGAATTTGACGTCCTTTAACGGTCCTTAGATCACCACAACAAATGATGTCACGAAGAGGAAGAATAGAATATTTCTTAATATAGCTTGAAGCATGTTGAAGGCTAAGAATATGCCTAATGAGTTTTGGGCTAAAGTTGTCTCTTGTGCAGTTTGCATTTCTAATTACTCACCAACATCAAGTATTAAGGATCGTACACTACTAGAAGCATGGAGTGGACACAATCCTAGAGTAAATCACTTGTGTGTTTGGGTGTGTTGCTTACAGGCACATCTCGCAACAAGAGAGAACTAACTTGATGATAGAAGTGTCAAATATGTCTTTGTTGGCTATGAAACAAACTCAAATGGCTATAAGTTGTATAACCCAAGCAATGGCAAAGTAGTGGTGAGTTGCGATATAGAATTCAATGAAGATCAAGCATGGAATTAGGAAAGAAAAGAAGAAAGTGACTATAACTTCATTCAACAATTTGTCGAGGAAGACGAAGAAGCTATGGCACCAAACAAGATGTAACTCTGCCCCCTTCACTTACTCCCAATAATCAAGATGAAAGTTCAAATAAAACACCAAAAAAAAATTAGAAGTCTTGATGATCTTTAAGATGAAACTGAAGAAGTAACTCTTGATTTATATTGCCTCTTTTTCAACAGTGAGCCATTAAGGTTTGAAGAAGCCACAAAAGATAACAGATGGAAATAAGCTATGGATGACGAAATCAAACCGATTGAGAAGAACGATACTTAGGAACTAACAAATCTTCCTAAGGGTCATAAAGCCATAACAGTCAAATGGGTTTACAAGGTGAAGAAAAATGCAAAAGGAGAAGTGGAAAGATACAAATCAAGGCTCATTGCAAAAGGATACAAGCAAAGGTATGGCATTGACTATGAAAGAGGTGTTTGCCCTGGTTGCTTGCTTGGAGACTATTCGATTGCTTATCTCAATGGCGGCTCAAATGAAATGGAGAATCCATCAACTAGATGTGAAGTTGGCATTCCTAAACGGTTATCTTAAAGAAAAAGTGAACATTGAACAACCACTTGGATATATGGTCAAAGGGCATGAAGACCAAGTCTTGAAGTTGAAGAAGGCATTATATGGATTAAAGTAAGCACCAAGGGCGTGGAATAGTCGCATTGACATGTACTTTCAAGAACATGGATTTGTTCGTTGCCTTAATGAATATGCTCTCTATATAAAAGCCTACGATAATGGAGACATATTAATAGTTTGCTTTATGTGGACAATCTCATCTTTACATGCAATAATCCAAGATTGTTTAAAGAGTTCAATAAAGAAATGTCTCATCAGTTTGAGATGATCGATATAAGTCTCATGTTCTACTATTTGGGCCTAAAAGTGAAACAAATAGAGGAAGGAGTTTTTATTTCTCAAGAAGAATATGCAAAAGAAGCATTAAAAAAGTTGAAAATGCTCAATTGCAACCCCGTGAACATGCCCATAAAATGTCGAATGAAACTATCAAAGTTTGAAAAAGGAGAAAAAGAAGATCCCACTTTATTCAAAATCCTTGTGTAAAATTTCATAGAGTTCAAAGAAGTAACCATTCTTTACGCTCTCTAAATGTGAATCCGAGTATATGGCGACAACATCTTGTACTTGTCATGCAATTTGGCTAGGGAGATTGTTAAAGGAACTTCACTTAATTCAAGAAGAAGCAACATATATTTACATTGAGAACAAATTCGCTCAAGCACTTACCAGGAATCTGGTGTACCATAATCGAAGTAAGCATATAGACACAAGATATCATTTTATTAAGGAGTGCATTGCAAGAAAGGAAATGGAGTTTATGTACGTGAAGACACAAGAGCAAGTTACGGATATTTTCATTAAGGCACTTAAGTTTGAAGACTTTCAAAGACTAAGATCAAGACTTAGGATGAAGAAGAAAAGTTCAAATTAATGGAGAGTGTTAAAATTATAATTTGAACTTTAAAGTTTCTATAATTCTTTTTGAGAATATATTTTATTCTAGAATTACAATGTATAGCTACGATTTATTTCTAGAATCGTCTTGTAAATAGATAACACCTAGAGAACTAGATTTTTCTAAAAACCATTTAATAAATTAGTAGGGTAGAAAGTTGTTGGGCATTTAATAAGTTAGTTGGGTAGAAATTTTTTGGGCATTTAAGTAATAGTTCTAGAGTAATTCTTAGCTCCCTATAAATACCTCTTGTACCAAGCATTTTAAGCGAGTGAAAATTTGAGTGGCACATTCTTCTCTCTAATTCACTTCTTCCACCTTTCAACACTTTTCATTTTTCTTTATATGGAAAAGCTTTTGGTTTCTTTTCATCCAAATCGCATATATTGAGCAATTTAAACTGAGATTAAGACACATTTGATCCTTTCCAACTTTAGAAATTATTTATCAACCCAAATTAGAAAATTATGTCAATCAGTCTCTGAATACGTAAGGTTCATTGTGTATTGCATTCTAGCCCAAATGGGTGCAGTGCAATTACATTTGAAGAAAAGATTATCAATACAAGATCATTAGAACCAATGATACTGCCTTTTGCTTTCAGTCTTCTCATTGCCTCCAATCAAGTGGTGAAAGAGGCCTTAGAAATAAAGGTTCCCTTCCGTACAATATTGAACCAAAGGACGGGAGGATTATAAGATATGATAACTTTAATATAACAGGAATTAGTGAAAGAACCATTGATGTTGAGGATCCAGATAGGTTCATCCATTCGTCTACTGTTAGGCAAGTAGTCAGGATAGTAACTCAGGAGCCTATCAGCCTTTCTTTTAGAGAAATGTCAAGAATTGTAATAAATAACCTTGATGACCAGAGCATGAATTGGTATTCTAGCTAAGAGTGTTGCTAAATCATCCCTCAAATATAAAGAGCTTTGGTTAGACTATTGGTCAAACTAAAACCAAGTATTCTCCCCATTCCCCACTTGAATTCTGATGAATGAATACACCAATTGCCTCATTCTAAGCACGTGAATTAGGGTCAAAAGTGCTCTTGTTTTTCAAAATTTTGCCACAAGTTGGAATTCTTTAAGTCGAATTCATTCATCCATTTGTTCCATAAACTTTTTCTTATCAATTTAAGCAAAGCAAGACTTTGCATAAAATAATATCTTTAATTACCTAACGCTTATTACAACTAACATTATTACGATGTAAAGCTAAGCCTTTATGGTATTAATGAAAGTAGACCAAGACTTTGTATATTATAATATATATATATATATATATAAACCTAAGCCTTTACGGTATTAATGAAAGTAGACCAAGATATATATATATATATAATCTAAAGATAAACCTTTCTGATACTAATTTAAGTAGACCAAGACTTCTTAATCAATTCAATTCAGTATGCTGATATATATTTCAACGATCCAATAGACTAAAAGCTTCATCACTGTACTCAAATCTTTTACAGAACTGACAAGTTCGCAGTTCTACATCAAGAATGAACAGGCACCAAAACTAGTAGATAATTTCTTTGCTTTGGGGATGGAAAATGCTGGGACCGAAGGTTGAAGAAACAATTTCCACTAAGAGAGGAAACTGCAAGAATCCAAACAGTGTC
>JANVCQ010000005.1:4708939-4721384 GCA_025531925.1 Erythroxylum plowmanianum
TTCCCTTTGCATTTGCAGAGCTGCTCCAGATATCCTATTTGATGGCTCCAACTTACCTGCTAAATGCAATATATTGTTCCAAAACTTGTCTGTGTAGGACATGACATAATGCTTTTGCAAGCTCATTTGGTATACCAGGTTATATACTTGTTCTTTCCTGTATAGAACTGCCAAATGAAATATATATCGTTTATCATTATCCCAGGACCAAACCGCATCAGGAAACGTCTTGATGATCTCTGAAACAATCTCGCGAATTCCCATTCTCGCAGCTGTCACAATTGGAGTGGCAAACAACCCTTCTTTCATCAAGTTTCTGTATTTCACAGTTTCTGCACACAGCAATTTAGTAAGTTCAAGGGCTTGCTTGTGCATTAGCATTGTCTCATGTATATGTTTCAGATGTCCAATTTTTCTTGGTTCTTCCAGGTGACATCCTATGTTTGATGCATGATTCTCAATATCTTCACGCGGACGGGCTCTAGCATTCTTGAAGTACGTACCTGTCATAAGAACAAGTCACCGTAGAGCTCTTAAATCAACCTAATATCAGATGGATCTTATTAAGATTGTGAGACCAACATTTGTACAACAGGCGTTGGAAGTATCCCAACTGACTTCCACTCAAGAAAGCGCGAGGCTTTAAAGCCAATCTATGTAAGCCAGTAAATCCTTCATCGTCTTGTTGAAGTGCTAAGCTGGGATAACGTCTTAGCAGATGAATAGCCAAGTCTGCACATGAAAACATAAAAATCCCAATGCATCAATCATTCGTTGAGTCTCATCTTAAACAAATGGTCCAATCTACGAAGTCTAGCAACTAACTAAAACGAAACAAAATGGCCATGGGCTCATGCCCTGGCAAAAGTGCAAGAAGATAAAGACAATCACTTTGTCAAACTCAATCTCAAAGCTAAGAGATAAGGTCACGAAATGATTTTAGAATATCAGTACAGGAGGATGTACACGAACCATAGAAGTCTGCAATGATTAAGAGGTTAAGAAGCTTGGCTCCACGCTCTCCCGTAAGTGGACTGGGATGCTCATCTCTGGTCACTGATAGAAGATAACGAACGGTGGCCTTGTGAGCATACTGAGCAGCCCAGTGAAGAGGCGTTTTATTGTCAAAGTCTCGCAGCTGTGTCATCCTTGGATTCTTCTCTACCAGGATCTTTGCGGCCTCTGTGTATCCAACTATACCAGCACAGTGAAGGGCTGTGTTCTTATCCACGTCAAGAGTTGCAACATCTTCTTCAGACATTAAGGCCACAAGGTTCTTCACAAATTGTATGGGAAGACCACTCCTAACAGCAAGGTGCAGAGCAGTATCCATATAAGAAGTGATACCTGCAGTTATGGCAGTTGGATCTTGGTCAAAAACTCGCTTCGTGCTTTCCCAGTCTCCCCTTACTACATCCCTGTACAGTGGCAAGTAGAAAATGAAGTCCTTTATCACTCCATCGTGGTTCGTCTCCTCACCATCCTCCTCCTCCTTCTCCGTTGTTTCCGTCGCCGACGCTTCCCCCTCACTCCCTGTGACGTAGTTATGAACTTCTTATTGAGCTATTCCATAATCGAAAATTTCAAGAATAAGCTGCCAAAATACCTGTAAATGTTAAAACATCACATAACTTACTGGTCTCATCTTCCTTGTTCTCATCTGTTTGGTCACTAGACTTTGAAGAAGAACGCTCCATGGCTTGCTCAGAGCTAGCATTTAGTGGTTGGTCTTCTTCCTGGTGATGAGCAGAACCAGAACCACCAATGTCTTCAAGCCTTTGAATGATTAAAGGTAGGACAGGATCAGGATCCATTGTTATGTTTATCGGAAAATCAGCAGAATAAGCTGAAGGGACTAGTCTACACAAAAAGTAAAGGATCTATATATGCAAATGATATAGGACCACTGTGAAACTTAGACCGACTTCCCTTTGATTGGGGATCGAATCTTGATAAGTGCAAGGATATGGGCGTTGTTTGTAAATATTTCTAATTTCGATGTATTAGAATAGAAGTTAGGCCAGATTAAATATTGTTTACTTAAAGCGATGGTGTAATGATTCTCTTCTGTCACATGATGCAAAAGCATATTTAAGTTCACATTTGGAAGTCTTACTTTATATAAAATTTTGAGTTAGATTAATACAACTGGGTTAAATTCAAGTACTGAGAAAGTCGGCCCCTGGAATAGTTCAATTATTAAAACAAATTTTTTAAAATCTTTTAATTTAGAAAGTTGTTGATTTAAGTTGTAATAAAAATTAAATAACATTTTCATTAAAGACTTTATCATTACAATTATTACGTTAAATAATTAATTTAAAATAGGATAGGCTGATCTGTTTAAGCAATTGGTTAGTAAATTATTCTCAGATATGGATGCAACTAAATTATCAAAAAGAAAAAAGAAAAATAGAAGGTTGACATTATGCTATTCGTTCCTTATTGGTAGGGGCTAAAACTTGCAAAATTACTATAATTTCTTATGGTTAGTAGAATAGTGGCCTACTTTCTTCTATTCAATTAATATATTTAATGAAATTGATAGATAAGCTAGAAATCATTTTGAAAGTTTCTGACAAGGATATCATATCCTAATCTAAAACTTTAAGACACTCTATTTTTGTATATAACTCATTTTATCCTTATGTTTCTTTTTCTTTTTTTTTTTTGTAAAAGGGAAAGCAACAGCAATTACATGGGAAGTCTCGGGTGACAGAGCCCCGACGCATCCTCTAGGAGGATAGGAATGCATCCGCTGGGAGGATGCTCCAGATGGGTGATCCCGAAGGAACACTGGGAGGCTGAATGGGCAAGCCAGTCCGCACAACGATTGCTCTCGCGGTACCCGTGGTGAACAGATACAACCCAGTTACAGGAGAGAAGGGCATGGATGCTCAACACTAAAGGGTGGGGGGAGGCAGCCCGCGCCTGAGCAGAAGAGAGCATGTTGTGCACAGTACGCGAATCCACCTCTAAGACGATATGTCTGTGTCCCAAGGACCATGCTAACTTGAGACCTGACAAAACCCCCCAATATTCAGCCATTAAAGGGGAACACCTGCCAATGTTTTGGACGAAGCCGCCCAACCAATCGCCTGAAGTGTCACGTAGCAGGCCACCTGCTAAAGCCGAATTAGTGGAACTGCTGGAAGCGCCATCAGTGTTAAGCTTGACCCAGCCCTGTGTAAGCGGGCTCCAACCTACCAAGAGTGTCTGTCGCGGGATCGTGCTCACGTGCGCTCTGTGCTGCCAGACTGTAGCCAGACGGATGTGGGAAACATAATCCAGCACATGCTGTTCCGGAGAAATCGGCCAGGAGAATGTCTCGTCGAAAAGGGCCTTGTTTCTCCAGGACCAGAGAAACCAACATGCCGTCCCAAAGAGTATGGCCCAATCAAACCCCCCTATCGTCCTGTGGGTTCGGAGGTTCGTGTTGAGCCAGTCATGAGGAGCCATGGTAAAGAACTCGGTGGAGAGACTCTGCAAGGGGAACCATGTCCAAAGAGTGCGGGCTCGAGAACAGTCCCTGACCACATGGAGAGAAGATTCCTCGAGGTGGCAGTGAGAGCAGGTCGCATCCGTCGTGAGACGTCGGTGAACACGTTGTTGGTTAGTGAGGAGTCTATCATGTAAGAGGAGCCAAAGAAAGGCACGGATTCGTTGGGGCCCCTGCCACCTCCAAATAGTCTTCCAGGCATCATGGTTCCTGGTGTCAGTGCGGTGCAATAGCATAGAGTACGCCGAGGAGATCGTGAAATTGCCATGCTCGGTGCGGCCCCAAGTAAGCTTGTCCGGCCCAAGGGAAGCTGTAGGTGGATGGATACCTGCAATAGCCAAACAAATCGTCTGAGGGAGAAAGTGATGAATGATGGCCCAATTCCAGTTACCAGTAACGTCAGTGAAGTGATCCACGCTATGCTCCAGCAGGTCGGGGGGAATCGGTGTCACAACACGATACAGCAGAGGACCCCAATCCTCAACTCAGGGATCAAGCCAGAATCTCGTTGTGGAACCATTGCCAAGTTTCCAATGCAGTCCCTGGAGTACATGGTGCCAAATGGATGTGATACTGCGCCAGACCATGGAGCCACCTGAAACATCAAAGGAAACAGGCAACTTGTTAGCATCAAATTTATACTTAGCAGAAAGCACACAGACCCACAACGTGTCCGACTTAGAAACCAGAGTCCAGCCGAGTTTAGTGAGGAGGGCATCATTGGTTTCCCTAATTTTACGAAGACCTAGACCCCCCAGCTCTTTAGGTAAGCAAACGGTGTCCCAGTTAAGCAAATGAATCTTCTGTGTGTCTGGGGTCGTGCCCCACAAGAAGCGGCGCATGATGCGTTCGAGCTCATCACAAAGGTGCCGCGGTAGGCGGATCGTCTGCATCGTGTAAATGGGGAGCGCAGCAATGACGGAATGAGTCAAAGTGATACGACTTGCAAGTGATAAAAGGTTAGAAGCCCATCCAGAGAGGCGGTGGTGGATCGTATCCAGAATGTGTTGGTAGGTTTTTTTTGTCACCCGTTCATGTAAAAGAGGTACACCGAGGTATCGCCCTAAATTGTTCGTCAATTTGAAACCTAGGGTCTCGCTGAGGGAATGAGCCAAGGGGAAAGGAATATTACGCGAAAAGAAGCAGCGGGACTTAGCCTGACTGACCCGTTGTCCAGAATAGGTACAGAAGGTGTCCAGCATTTCCCGTATTACCTGGGTTTGGTCCAGGGATGCTTCAGCGAAAAGGATGAGATCATCGACAAAGAATAAATGAGAAAGGGGAGGGCCCCTCCGGCTTAAGCGAATTGGCTTCCAATGTCCTGTGGCTATAGACTCATTAATTAGATGACCGAGGTGTTCCAAGCAGAGGACAAAAAGATAAGGAGATAACGGGTCTCCTTGACGAATACCTCGAGTAGGATAGAAACAATCGCTAAGTTCCCCATGCCAATGCACTTGCATAGTAACCGAAGAGAGGCATTTCATGATTAAGTTAATCAGCGAGCCTGGAACGCCAATCTGAAAAAGGGTGTCAAGAATAAAGTCCCAGGAGAGGCGATCATAGGCCTTTTCTAAGTCCACCTTGACAGCAATGAATCCCGTTTTCCCAGATTTGCGTTTCATAGAGTGGAGCACTTCTTGAACAATGATGATGTTGTCCGTGATTTGACGCCCGGGGATAAAACTGCATTGGGTCGGTGTGACCAGGTAGTTTAGAAGCGGTTTCAAACGAGACACTATGAGTTTAGTAATGGCCTTGTACACCACAGTACAAAACGCAATGGGCTGGAATTGGGAGATGGACGTGGGCTTGGGGGATTTAGGAATGAGTACCATGATGGTACGATTGAGTTCCGTGTCCCAGACTTCATGACGAAAAATTTGTTGGATGAACGAGATAAGGGCCAGACCGACCGTGTCCCACTGAGATTGATAAAAGAGAGCCGTAAAGCCGTCGACACCAGGCGCCTTGTTAGGGCTCATAGTAAAAAAGGCAGACTTGATTTCCTCCGGGCTGGGAGTCATCTGCAAGTCAGCAATAGCCTAGGACGAGAGATGGGGAAACTGAGCAGGAAGGTGAGAACCTCGGGGGGTTAGGATGTCTGGACTATAGAGCTGAGTAAGGAAGCTCCGAGCAATCCGTAAAATGCTAGGAGTGTCAGAGTGCATAAGGCCCTGTTCATCTTGGATGGTGATGGACCGAGAAGTACGCTGCCGGTTCTTGGTAAGATTGTGATAATACTGTGTATTACGGTCGCCTTGGCTGATCCATTGGCTTCGAGATTGTTGATGCCAGTAGAGTTCTTCCTGACAGAGAACCCTAACCAGCTCCTTGCGGAGATGTTCTTCTAGATCGCGGAGGGACTGCGAGTTTTGGGATTCCAGAGCTGTTTGGATGCCCTGAAGGCGAGCTAGAAGCCTTTTCTTCCGATGAAATATGTTCCCAAATGTGCGAGCATTCCAATCCTGTAAGGAGCTAGAAAGCTTAGATAGGGCACTACTCATGGTAGAGGTCCTCGGATGCCACGAGTGGGCGATGACTTGCGCAAAATCCTCATCCGTTAACCAGTCATTTTGAAAGCGGAAGGGTTTGGGAAGACGCTGCCTTCTGGGATTAGGTTGAAGTTGCACCAGGAGCGGTCGGTGGTCAGATTTAAGGAATGGTAAATGATGGACCAAAGAGTGAGGAAAAGTGGACTGCCATGCAGAAGAGTAGAGGGCTCGGTCTAGCCGAGCTAAAATGTGTCCTCGTTTCCATGTGAACTTGGGTCCCGAATAGCCAAGGTCATACAAATGACAGTGATGAACGCAGTCCTTGAAGTGGTTGTTGACTATAGGAAGAAATCTGGAGCCCCCCTTCTTATCTGTACTATCGAGCTTGGCATTAAAATCGCCCCCCAGAAGCCAAAGTGTAGTGATAAGGCGGGCAAGCTTGCGGAGATGATCCCACAAAAAGTGTTGCAAAGCAGGGGTCGGACTAGCATAGATTGCAGTAAAGGCAAAGGTAAAAGGTCCCCAGTCAATGTTAGTATGGACGAATTGGCGGTGCGCAACAAGAATCCGAACAGTGACATTGCCATTCCACATAAGCCAGATGCCCCCGGAGAAACCTGTAGCCTCAACTCGGAAAGAATGCGCAAAGCCCAATCATCAAATAACCCTTCGGGCTCGATTACCACTGATTCGCGGTTCAACTAAAATAGTAAGCAATGGAGTATGTATCTTCAGGTAATTTTTGAGGATGGGCTGGAACTTATTTCCACCCGCTCCTTGGCAGTTCCAGATGAAGATGGACATGGATAATTGTGGAGGAGGAGGTAAACACTAAGAAGCCGTAGTGTTGAAGGGGGCGGGGTCAGAAGCCCGTATGGGCTCAGTCAGGTAGTCCATCTGTGCAGCTTTCGGTGGGGAGACCGGGACAGTGGAGGGCTCGGCCTCAGGTTGCATGTCCATATCAGTGTCCGGGGGTGGACTCGGAGACATGGGAGCAGTGATGGTGGGAGAAGGCAAGGGTAGGGTACTACCGTCTGTAGGAGTGGGTGGTCCAGGTGCAGGACAGTTCCCGTCCTCCTGCATGACGTCATTAAAGGTAGGATCATGGATAAGAACGACTGCATGGGAGGGCAGGGAGACCGCGACATACTCAGAGGAGGAGGAAAGGGAAGGGTTCAACGTCGGTAATGGAGAAGGTGTAGCTGGAGTAGGAGCCGGAGGGGCGGAAGACGATGCCGTCGCATGGGAGGAGGATGGTGGGCTTGGCCTGGACCACGGCGCAGGAGGGGAGGCGTGGGCCTGTGTTGGCCCTTGTGCTTGTTGGGCTAGGGAGCGGAGTGGGTTCTGCTGTGTCATTGGGGCCTTGGACTTGGATGTTACAGGCCCACGGCCAGCCCTTCCCGAATCATCTTTAAAGGGCGCCCGCAGTTGAGACTGCACGGGCGATGGACATGATGTGGACGGAGGAGGCGACTGTGTCGCGCCAGTGACGTTGGCTCCCGCGTCTTGGATCTGGCCGGTACGTGGGACTCGTGGGATCATGTCGGTCAGGACGTTAAATCGCTTGCCTTGTCTCGCCTCGAGAGGGGGAATAGGACGTCTGTCACCTCCAAGGGTCGTTGGTTGTGAAGGTGAGCGGCGAGTACGGCGCTGCACCTGCACCCAGGGGCCGTATCCCGCTGATTGAGAACCAGGTTCCGCCGGGGCCGGACTAGATGAAGGTGCGGGCTGGGCCGGAGCCTCGCTCGTGACAGGGCGGGTGGAGGGGCAAGAGGTGGAGTAATGACCAACCATTCCGCAGGTAAGGCAAATGATAGGTAAACCTTCGTACGCAACTTTGATGAGTTCACCGTCCAGTTCTATGACGGGTCGAAGTGGGGAACTGATATCGAACTCGACGGCCACCTGAGCAAATTTCCCCCATTGGGAAGTTTGGGTGTTTTCATCGATTTTAACGATGCGTTCGATGAGATTTCCCAGAGCTGTGAGGATAGCCGGATGGTACCGTGCCACAGAGAGTTCAGGAAATCGAACCCAGGCAACGACATGTGATATGCGGTCAGTCGAGGGACGGAAAGTGGAGGTCCAGGGCTGTACCGACAGGACATGACCGGCGATAATCCACGGGCCTTTAGTCAGAGAGGTTAGGTAATCATCAATCTCCACAAAATTGATAAGGTAAAAGTCATTCTCCAAATCCACTATTTTCATGGGTCCCTGAGGATTCCACATGACTCGGATCCGAGTTTGAAAGAGGGAAAATCCCAGTCGCCGACCTAAGAGCTTAACCACGACTGCCTTGTCCCATTTTTTGTCCAGGTTGTTTCGGAGATTTTGTGACAATTATAAACCCAACCCAAATTGTCCTAGGACCTGTTTAATGTCTCCGTCCTCAATAGGTAACGGTTCTTCATCGGGCCAAGCTAATTCAGAGAACTGAGTGGTAGTCCCCGTAACGGCAGTGCGATAACTAATCTGGAGAGGCGATGGATTAGGTGACGGGGGAGGAGGATCTTCCTTGCGCTCCCGGAGTCGCACTTTTTTGGCGACGTGGACAGTGTGCGCCTGAGAGGTAGGTTGAATGTGTGGATTTGGGGGAACGCCTGTGGATGTGGCTGTGAATATCATTGGTGGTTCTGTGATTTCTGTCGGGGATGTGGTCATGATCAGGTTGGGACAGAAGCCTAGAAACAATTCGAGATCCCGCTAAGGAATGGAGCACCAGATGTTCGAAATAATGTCACAGAGACTGTAGCAGTAATGTGATTGTAGCAAAGCACTGTAGTAGTTGAGAGCATTCAAACTTTCCCTCCCACCGCTTATTTCATTGATATTGTTAAAATGTGAATTTTCAACTCATTTTATATCATTTTTAGATAGATGAAAAAAAAAGAAATTGTCACATAAAACTAGAAAGGGTAAAGTTTTCAATCTTTTTTATAGGGTAATAGAACAAGTTTTTCTAAGTCAATTAGTTTTCATGCTTTAATTCATTCTTATCTAACAATCACTTCATTTAAGTTTTAATAGAATCACATCTTTAAAACTATTTCTTACAAGTTGGCCATTTATAACAAGATTTTTTCTCAAAATATAATTTATACCTTAACATTTTGTAAAATTTTTAGGTAAATTTTTACTGTTATTTTTAATATCACTTTGAATCTTAAGATTATTAAAACAAGATTTATTGTATCTTCAATAGGTGTAAAAAATATATAATTAAATTAAATATAATTATTTAATTTTAGATCTAATCCAATCTTTTCATCTTTACCAATAACTCAAAAGTCTTGGATTTAAGTTATGGATAAGGGGTACATCTTACCTTTAATTCAACATTAGTCCTAGCAACACTTATTATTTATAAACATTTGTCTCAACTCTTTCTAAATCCAAATAAAATGATAAAGTAATAAGAAATTAGTTGCAACTCTTATAATAGTAGAACGACACAAATTTCTAGTATTGATGAAATCTTTTCTTATTAAATTCAGGACTCATACAGGATTGTAAATGAGCTTTGTCACTTTTTTTCTTTCCGTATAATCTCATCAATAATAAGAAAATATCTAACATCTACTATATTTTTCAACATTAGATTAATGCAATGTGCAGCACAAAGAATCCAATAAAAGGAATTATATCTTCTTTACAATCTTCTTTTAGTTGCATTATAAACATATCATTATTCCAATAAAAGAAATTATATCTTCTTTACAATCTTCTTCTAGTTACTTTATAAATAGAATTATCATTAGTAATGAATTAAACAACATTTTTAGCCAAATTTCATTTAAAACTTCATCAAATATCTGAAATAGAGCATCAACATTCTTAGCAAGGTCAAATGCATTAATGGACTTCAAATACATTATCCTTTTTGCAGAATAAATCAAAACAATTAATAATAATATCTTATCTTATGTTTGTCCAACCAACACACATTATTGAACACTTACAAGTAATCTAAGTTATTCTCCTTTCATCCAAATAGCTTTTTATAAACAATGTTGCTCATAAGTTTATCTCTATAATCATCAATTAAGGGAGTTTGGACCATAAGAGATAATAACATTAACCATAAGACGATAATAATAAGACTAGGTAGCATTAAATATTATACTTGAATCATACCACCATCTAGTCATTGCTATATCTATATTATGAGCTACTTTTCTGGGTTATAAGACACTACAAATTGAAGGTTGAGCTCCAGGAGTTATTCATGATGTAAAAAATTACACACCTGTTTTTTTTTCTTTTCATAACATCAGATGCAATATTCCCTTTTTGCGGGATAGGAATTCTATCATCTTCAACATTCCTACTATTATCCTAACCACTAACAAGAGAACTTT
Organism: Erythroxylum plowmanianum; assembly: GCA_025531925.1. Classification (NCBI taxonomy): domain Eukaryota; kingdom Viridiplantae; phylum Streptophyta; class Magnoliopsida; order Malpighiales; family Erythroxylaceae; genus Erythroxylum; species Erythroxylum plowmanianum. The sequence continues at coordinate 4,719,295 of JANVCQ010000005.1, forward strand.
CATTACCAATTTTGTAATTCAATATTTGCCTTCTACCTTTTTCATATTGATACTCTTCAAGCAAAGTCTACATTTGTTATTTCACATCATGACTCACTTTCTTATAGAGCTTTACATCACCTTTGAACCCAGTTACATACTTCTTTAATATGATGATTATATCACCTTTCAAATGCCTGTTACATTACAAACAAATAGCATGGTTTTTTATTTTAGGAACAAATCTAGCATTAGTCCAAGCTGAATCGTTGAATTTTCCTAAACCTAAAGCGACTAAATTATCAGAAGTACTTGAACTTCCCTCCATTTATCTGTAAAATAAATAAAAACACGTCATTAACAGCTTCTCAACAATGAGCTTTTACAAATGATTCTTTAAGAAAATTCAAAGGTCTTCACTTTCCATCCAAGAAATTCTCATGTTATGAGTACAATTTAATCATAAAATCATAACTACAACTCATTTTGTAAGATTACATAATTCAATTATAAATTCACAACTATAACTCATTTTGTATGAGTAATTGAGTATAATTCAACTATAAAGTCATAACTATAACTCATTTCATAAGATTATGTAATTCAAGTATAAAGTCACAACTATAACTCATTTTGTATGATTATATAATTCAACTATGAAATCATGACAATAATTCATTTTGTATAATTACATAATCCAAATATAAACACAACCATAACTCATTTTGTATGATTACATAATTTGAAAATAAATTCACAAAATTACATAACTCAAACATAAACTCACAACTATAACTCATTTAGTATAATAATATAATTTAACCATAAATTTACAATTATAACTCATTTTAGGTGATGACATAATTCAACCGTAAATATGCAATAATCAGTTAAGGAAACTTTACATCTTTACCATTTTAATTTCCAGCATAACACAAAAGAGATAACATTCAATGAGGAATGAGTTTACATATGGCAAGTTTCAACGTCTTCTTTCTGGAGAACGAGTTTTATCTAAATCTCTAATATAGTTTCGAGGATTAGTTGTCTCAATTCATTATCTTCTGGCTTAGATTAGGACGATGGTTGCGGGAAGACAAGTAGACAAAACAAGACACTTTCTCCTTTGCCTTGGAAACGACAATAACTCAAATCTTGTCAACTTTAGGGTGCCACTTTTGGTAATGAAATTTGTATCGGTTCCTGCAACTACTTTGTGGTAATTGTTGCCAGTGCCGCCCCCGCCCCACTCCACCTCCTCTCCTAAGACACTACACATTAGTGATGTAATTGTTGCCAGTACCAGGGCACCTGCCCAGGGCCTACTATGAGAGGGGAGCCCGCCCTATTCCACCTCCTCTCCTAAGACACTACACATTAGTGATGTTTTAGTTTTTAATGTTGGCTCTCCTCTGCTCTGCGTTGCACTCCAAGTCCAACAACCTCTTGTAACGTTAACATCACGTTATAAGTTAACGTTATCTTTAAATGATACGTTAGAACTTAAAACTTATAAGTTATCATTGTGATCCTCATATTTATAAATAGTCTTGAAATATTTAAGTGTATTTTTACCTTCTAATTTATTTATTGTCATCAATATATATATTTAAAATACTCCATCTCAAAAATTAGCAGCAAAAATTTTTACTATTCTATCTTTGCACCAGTGCCGGCCCTAGGCAGGAGCCAGCAGGGCATCTACCCAGGACTCACTATGAGAGGGGGCCCCGCCCCACTCCACATCCTCTCCTAAGACACTACACACTAGTGATGTTTTAGTCTTTAACATTGGCTCTCCTCTGCTCTGCGTTGCACTCCAAGTCCAACAGCCTCTTGTAACGTTAACATCATTTAATGATGTTAACGTTATCTTTAAATGATACGTTAGAACTTAAAACTTATAAGTTAACATTGTGATTCTCATGTTTATAAATAGTTTTAAAACATTTAAGTATAATTTTACCTTCTAATTTTTTTATTGTCACCAATATATGTATTTAAAATACTCCATCTAAAAAATTAGCAGCAAAAAATTTTACGATTCTGTCTTTGCATCAGTGCCGATCCTGGGCAGGGGCCAGCAGGACACCTGCCCAGGGCTCACTATG